>OZ025303.1:2427200-2609700 GCA_964019185.1 Maratus speculifer | reverse complement strand
CGCGATTTAGTAGTTATTCTTCTATCGCTCAGGCACTTTTTTCTGAAGGATCTATCACGTTTGCAAAAACTCCAGAACAATTAGTACAACTCGAAAGTTTCTGAACAACTATATCATGCATTTTCCGAACAAAAATAAATTAAATATGTATGTCATCAAGTTGCCATTCGAAAAAATACTTTTCCACCTTCAACAACTCGATATTTTCTGATACAATTTCAGACTCATTTTTAAAGGTAAAAACACAAAACTGGCTGAGTTTTTTTTTTTTTTTTTTTTTTTTTTAAGGGTGTATTCGAAAAAACGCTTTTCCACTTTCAACAGCTCGAAATTTTCCGATACAATTTCGGACACATTTTTAAAAGTAGAAACATGAAACTTGCTGAGGGTATTCTTGGAGGGACGTATGAGATGCCGTGTGAGGTCTTTTTACGCTCAGTTTATTAGAATTTGAGTTATAAACAATTACCTTCTCAGTATGACCCTTTTTTTCGTTCCCAAAACTCCCGCTAGGGGGAAATCAGTTCGAAATGCTGTTTTTGATTGCTTTTTTTGCAATATTTTCTGCATTTATCAAAGAATCGACAATCACGGCACCTTGTGTACTTTCCGAATAAGAGATTTTGAAAGTTTGGTGTATTTGAGAGCAAAAATGAATTCAAAAATAAATCGGAAAATAAACAGTTTGAATCGCAATACACCCTTAAGACGTACAAGGTGCCGTGTGATGTCATTTTGCGCTCCATTCATTAGAATTGGATTTATAAACAATTACCTTCTCAGTATGATCCTTTTTTTCGTTCCCAGATCTCCCGCTTCGGAAAATTCGGATCAAAAGGCCAACTTTGACTGCATTTTTTGTAATATTTTCTGCGCTTATCCAAAAATTGAAAGACACGGCACCTTGAGTACTTTCTAAATAAGAGAATCTGCGAGTTGGATACGCAAAAATAAATCAAAGGGTGTATTCGAAAAAATACTTTTCCACCTTCAACAGCTCGAAACTTTCCGATACAATTTCGGACACATTTTTAAAAGAAAAGATACGAAACTGTTTGAGGGGATTTTTGAAGAGATGTATAAACTGCCGTGTGATGTCTTTTTACGCTCAGTTCATTAGAATTTGATTTATAAGCAATTACTTTCTCAATATGACCCTTTTTTTCGTTCACCGATCGCTCGCTTTGGAAAAATCGGTTCAAAATGCCGTTTTTTATTCTTTTTATGCAATATTTTCTGCAATTATCAAAGAATCGACAATTACGGCACCTTGTGCACTTTCTAAAAAGGAGAATCTGCGAGTTTGATGAGTTTGAGAGCAAATGTGAATTCAAAAATAAATCGGAAAATAAGCAGTTTGAATCGAGAATATAACCTCGTTACCATGGGCGACAAAAATAATATGAAAAGGTGTAACGCTTTCGTGTTTTCATTGGATAGGCCGAAAAAGTGAAATTTCCGGGGAGGGAACAAAGCTTCGCACCTCATTACAGATGGGAGAGGTAATAGTGAGGTTGGGAAGGGGGGGGGGAATATAAGAGAGCGATCAATTGAACCAGTGAGAAAAGAATTATACACACGGGAAAGGGAGGGGGATCCATAATCAGTCATAATTTCTCATTCTAGGGGATTGTGTTTTCCAATCTCGATCGCGATCTGTTACCAAAACTCTGCTACTATTTTTACTTTCCTCTATCTTCAATAGAAGTAAGTATTGTAATAGACATTTTTTTCGACTCCCGGTTTTCGACAGATTTACACGTTTTAGGTTTCAGAGATTTCAAAAAAGATGTTTTTACAAAATGTCTGTCTGTCCGTAATAGTGTGTGTCTGTGTGTCCGTATATCGACATTCTACCATCAAAAAGTGTATGAAGATATGCATAGGATTGAACCAAATTTTTTGTAAATGTTTTTGTCTGTGGCAAGCAGGTCCTCTTTCAATTTTGAACTATTCCGCCGGAAGGGGGCGCTGCAATCGCGATTTTTATGCCATTTTCAATATTGTACCGACCAAAAGTGTATGAAGTTATGCATCGAATTGAACCAAATTTTTTGTGTGAATGTATAGCTATGACTAGTTTGTCCTCTCTAAATTTGAAAAAAATCCACCGGATGGGGACGCTGCAATAGTGATTTTTGTACCATTTTCAATATTGCACCACCTAAAAGTGTCTGTAGTTAAGCCTAGAACTTAATTAAAATTTTGTTGTATGATTATTTTTTGGTATGACAAGTAGATCTTCCCTGAATTTGAAAAAAAATCTGCCAATCATTCTTTTGTCCATCGGCTCGTGTAGAGACGGAAATTCGTTTTTACTGCGATTAATTGACTGAGGCAGAAATTTAAGATGAAAATCAAAGTTGGTATACTGTTGAATTAAAATTATTAAAGCATTAACATGAGTAACTATTTTCCTAAATAATAAAATGTACATATGAGATAGAAGAAAGTTTTGAGATTGGCACATCCAACTAGTCTTTTATTACTAATCTCATATATTTGCGACCATTACGTGCTCGAATTGAAGAAAGTTGAGATTTTTCGAAATTCTAATGATAAATGGAATTAAAGAAAGGAGAAACGGTTTACAGTCTGACTCATTTTGAGATTCATTTTTGCATCTACATAAGAAAAAAAAATTACCAATTTACGGAAAAGACGAGCGGCAGAGTTGCCGGAATGTTTCCGTGATTTGAGGAAAATTCCGTCTTCGTAGTCTTTTTTTTTTGGGGGGGGGGGGGGCAAAAGTCCTTTGAAGCACTTGAAGTCAGGGCTAAGGGGGTGCCATGGGCGGCTCAGCCCCCCCTAAAATATTTTGAGCCTCCCCCTGGAAAAGATTCCAAGGTCATTCAATGAATTTGTGTTCCAAAAATTCAAATGAAATTCTGTTAAAAAACTAATTTAGTTTTGAGACCCTTTCACAGTTTTGCAAAATTACAAAATTGTATCTAAAATAAGTAATTCAACGCTCCCTCATCCTATTTGTACATATGAAGCTAGCTTGATGTTTAATTTTGTACCCGTTATACACTCAAAATTTTCATCATCCTATAGTTTTCTTAGCATAAAATAAAGTTTATACAACAGTTTAGTAAGAAACATATTACCTACATTGTGAATACGCACTCATTTATCTTTCTGTGTCAGAGAGAGACAAAAAATAATCATGACCCTTCCCCTAAATTCTGTTGAGCCCCCCCCCCCTATTGTTCACTTCTAGCTACGGCCCTGCTTGAAGCGCATGCGTGGTGATAAAAAATACAGCAATCTCATTGGATGATAGGTTTCTACAGTAATAATTCCGTATTCCAAACTCTGTAATCTTAAAATGACAACAGATATACAGAGAAATTCCATTTTTCTAACAAAATGTAAGATGTCTGATCAAATTTCGCGGAAGACAACCTGTCAATAAACGAAAATTTTTAGTAATGCATTGCATACCATTGGCAATTTTTTTTTTTTTTTTTTTTTTTGGTTCAGAAAATATGTAATTGCTCGTGTATATCGATTTTTTGATGAAGGCAGATTATATTTTTGAAAAAAGACTGTCAATGGGGAGAAAGTGCCAAAAACAATTCTTATGAAATAAAAAGAATTTCCCATGGTGGTCGTACTGAAAAAAAAAAAGAAAAAAATAAATAAATAAAAATATTTAAAAATAAAAATTGTAATTTAACAAATTACAACGACTATTTGGAAAATGAAATTTTTTTTATTTTTATATAAAATACTCACGGTCGAATTTTGTTGACATTTTTATTAGTTTTTCACCTTGATGATACATATTAAGGTCCCTGTCCTCGCTCGAGGAAACGCTCGCGAGCTAATGCTATTCCTATGGGGAAGCATTTTTCTAATAACTCTTTCGCATTTTCACATTTTTGAATATTTTTTTTTTTTTTTATTTTATTTTTTTTTTTTTTGCATTGGATAGTTGTGGTGCATGCCGACAGCGCACCTTTTTCACTTTTGGTTGCAGATATATATTTTTTAAAAAGCACTTTCAGTTTCGAAACCGGTTTTGAAAGTGACACTAACTTTATAAAAAATATCTACGACCAAAATCGAAAAAGTAAAAAAGGTGTGCTGTCGGCATGCACCTCAACTATCCAATGCAAAAAAAAAAAAAAAATTATTCAAAAATGTCAAAATGCGAAAGAATTATTCGAAAAATGCTTCCCCATAGGAATAGCATTAGCTCGCGAGCGTATCCTAGAGCGAGGACAGGGGCCTTAAAAGGAAAAAAGCTTCATTTGTTTTGAAATTTATAATAAATATTATTATTATTATTATTATTATTATTATTATTATTTTTATTATTATTTTTTTTTTTTTTTTCTGTCTTACAGTTTTTACACGTGCTGTATATGTCATTGATAGACGATTTCTATTTTTTTTTTGATAAACGTAAAAGATTTTACATGTGTATGGCTCCCTATTTAGGAAAATTAACCTGTCAATACAGATTCTTGTTTCAAAAATTCTAAATTACAGATATTATCAAAAACGCCCAAAATAAATCTCAAGAAAAACCAAGATAACATGTAGATTTTCATTAAGTGTGTATTCGGAAAAATAATTTTTTACCTTCAACAGCTCAAAATTTTCCGATACATTTTCAGACTCATTTTTTAAAGGTAAAAACATGAAACTTGCTGAGATGATTTTGGAAGGGACGTATGAGGTGCCGTGTGATGTCTTTTTACGCTCAATCCATCAGAATTTAATTTATAAACAATTACTTTCTCAGCCTGACCCTTTTTTTTTCGTTCGCAGATCTCCCGCTTCGGAAAAATCGGTTCAAAGTGCGTTTTTGATTGCTTTTTTTGCAACATTTTCTTGCATTTATGAAAGAGCCAACTATCACAGCACTTTGTGTAACTTTCTAAATAAGACAAATGGCCAGTTGGATGCATTTGAGAGCAAGAATGAATTTAAAAATAAATCGAAAAATAAGCAGTTTGAATCGAAATACACCCTAATAAGCATAGAAGAGTAACACCTCGTTACCAGGGGTGACGAAAAATAACATAACAAGTTGGAAATTGCACGTGAAGTGTAGCAAATGAGGTGCGTTCGTACGATAATGAAGTTTTAAAACTATCACTCTTATATATCAATCTTATAAAATTGTAAATAGTTAATTACAATTAAAATGCGCAACAAACAATGTTCTCTCTATACTCATTATGTAATGGAATACTCTTGTGTGACCTTGTAAATCAATAATAAAAGTTCTTTGCACAACAGATTATGCAAAATCTAAATATATACTTTATGATGCACATCAATATTATTATGTTCGAATGAGTGTAATATTATTAAAATGCATTTGAATCTTTTTTTCCATTGACTGTAATGTAACGGAGTACTTTTGATTGTCCCTGTATTTGATCTATGCATCCTATTTTCAAAAACATGGAAATGACTAAATTTATGAAAAGTTCAACTTGAAGTTGAACAAATATTCTGTAAAAGGTCTATTTAAGCGAGAAATAATTTTGTAAAAATCCTGTTTTGGGCTAAAGTATTTTGCGAAGGGTCCTGTTTTAAAATAAATCATTTTGTGAAGGATCTTGTTTTTAGATAAATTGTTTTTTGAAAGGTCCTGTTTTAAAATAAATTATTTTGTGAAATGTCCTTTAAGAGACCTAAATTTTTTGTGAACTTATCCCTGATCACTATATTGAAAACGTAATTAATAGACATTTCAAAAACATGGATTCCAAGATCTTAGACATCAGATTAGAAATGTGAACGCCAGAAAAATAATATAACTATTATTCTTCTATGATCCTTGGCATGTGTAATTTTTGGTATGTCTATAATCTTAAAATGACCCATAAAAAACTGAGACAAGACCAAGTTAAAAAAGTAGATTTTAATTTCACGACATCCAGCTCATCCGTGTTATTCCGCCGCATTCAAATCCGTTTATTTCCGCCACGATTTACATTTTTTAAATAACAAACGAGAGCCTTTTTTTTTTCATCTGCGATCGATGCCGCCGCCGCCGCGTCTCTCTTCCGGTATCAATATCCGCGATCTTTTGCCGGCTTTGGCTCCCAGCTTGCCATCATTAGCGCCACATCGCTTGTTTTTGGCGGGCCACGGGGCCCCCACCGGGAGCGGGACCTTTGTGGGTCCCGTGTTTGGAGCCGTCGGCCCTAGGGGGTCCCCGATGCCGTCTGCAACTCGGTCTATCCATGGGTGAAGAGATTTTTTTTTCAGTTCATCTCATCTAAATCCTCAACACATGAACTCTTGAGGACCACCTCTGTTTCATTTAAGGTCCAAACACATTTGACCACTTCTTGAAGTTCGATGTCGGCTTGTTTGTTGTGGCGACGCGGTGTTTTAGATCATAAGAAGCAACACTAGACACAGAAAAAGACCCGGATGATAATGTAAAGTCTATGGGAGCGTTCTTTTCAAATATTTTGCCCAAATTTTAATATTTTTACATGTTTTTTTTATGTGTATGACAGCTGAGAACGATCCACAACCGGTCTACTGTTTACTTTTTCAGTTCTGGTTTCAGATTTAAAAAAAAAAAAAAAAAATACTTTAACTTTCAATACCGGTTTAAACCGGTTCTGAAATTGAAACTATCGTAACATAAAAAATTTATAAGCAAAATCTAAAAAGTAAAAACTAGGCCGGTTGTAAATCGTCTTCAGCCATCCTACGCAAAAAAAAGTAAAAATATTAAAATTTGAGAGAGATATTTTAAAAGGACGTTCCCATAAACTTTACAGTATCATCCGGGTCTTTTTCTGTGCCTAGTGTGGGGCCTTAATGAGTTTTGCAGGAAAGGGATGGTTGTCCGGCAAAAGAAAAAACCTTTCCGTCAAGTAGGGTTGATTGCTTATCTCCCGATCCTTTTGTTCGTTCCCCTCCGTTATATTAAGAAAAAACCACAAATAGACCCAATACAAAAGACTTCCCCACTTTTTCCAAGAATTAAGTTAAAGTGCAGAGTATTGCAGTGTGAACGGAGCCTTAGGTTACTACTGATGGTGAGGTCTTTTTTTAGGGGTGACTTATTTATTTGGATTGGCGTGAAAAAAAGTTTGTCGGAGCATTCGTGCCCATTCAGGCATGCCAATGCGACAAAAATGCATCCCTGTTTGACTCCGACATATTTTTGTCTCCCACTCTTTGGGTGGCCCCCTGTATAGGTACGAACATTCGCATGAAAAAAAGGGTTACCCAAATCGAAGGTGATCCGATAATGAGGCGGTAGTTGCTTTGAATATCTTAGGGCCTATTTGTATTTATATGAGGAGAATTAGCGTGATTATTGAGAGCAGCAATGCATAATGCGTCGAGTTTGACTCCATTGGGTCGCCTTTTGAGGGTCCCCCCCCCCCCCCCCCAAGGATCGACATTAGAGTTGAGACCGGGTCGGCCCGAGTTCGGGCCCTAAACAGGATTGGGTTCAATTTTTATACACTGTAAAAAAAAATCTGTAACGGTACTACACTTTATCTAGGAAACTGGGATTCCAAGAACTTTTCCCGTAACGGTAACAACAAAAACTCAAGTTTTAGAATCGGTTACATGGATTTTTCCTGTTATCGTTACATGAAAAGTTCTTGGAATCCCAGTTTCCTAGAAATGTTTAGTACATTTACAGAATTTTTTTACAGTGTACGGGACTACACGCTTGGGCTCGAAGTAAAAATTTTACTTTTTAAGGGTGTATTCCGATCATTTTGAGAAATATTAGAATATTTAGAAATTTTTATTCATTAATTTTAATTTATAGAAAAAACTACGAGATTTTAAAGCTTTGTTAATTAAAAAAGTCTTAAGACTGTATCTTCTTCTTAAGGGTGTATTACGATCAAAACTGCTTGTTTTCAGATTTATTTTTAAATTCATTTTTGCTCTCAAAGGCACCAAACATTCAAAATCTCTTACTTAGAAACTACACAAGGTGGTGTGAGGGTCGATTTTTTGGTAAATGTAGATAATATAGCAAAAAATGTTGTCAAAGTCGCCAATTTGAACCGAAATTTCTGAAGCGGGAGATCTGGGAACCAAAAAATGATCGAACTCAGAAAGTAATTGCTTATAAATCAAATTCTAATGAATTGAGCGAAAAATGAAATCACACGGAATCTTATACATCCCTTCAAAAATCACTTGAGCGAGTTTCATGGATCTACCTTTAAAAATGAGTCTGCAAATGTTTCGGAAAATTTCGAGTTGTTGAAGGTGGAAAATAATTTAATACATCCTTAATTCAAGTCGTTTCTATTTATGAAGAATCCGCAAATGGATCCTATACAAAAGACTCCCCCACTTTTTGAAAAATTCAGTTCAAGGGAAGACTATTGCAGTCTGAACGCAGCCTTAGATTACTGATGGTGAGGTCTGTTTTTGGGGGTGACTTATTTATTTGGATTGGCGTGAAAAAAAGTTTGTCGGAGCATTCGTAGCCATTCGGGCATGCCAATGCGACAAAAATGTATCCCTGGTTGACTCGGACGTATTTTTGTCGCCCACTCTTTGGGTGGCCCCCTGTATAAAGTTTTGAACCGCCGACGGTCGACGAGCATTCGCATAAAAAAAGGGTTATCCAAATCGAAGGTGATCTGATAATGAGGCGGTAGATGCTTTGAATACTTTAGGGCCTATTTGTATTTATGTGAGAGGAATTAGATGTAATTGTTGGGAGCAGAAATGCATAATACACCCAGTTTGACTCTATCTGGGGGTGGCCCATCCAAGGATCGACACTAGAGATGAGACCCGGTCACCCGAGTTCGGGTCCCAAACAGGATTAGGTTCAATTTTTATACCAGACTCTCGGGATCTAAGAGCTCGGGATCAAAGTAAAAATTTTACTTAGTAATACTAAAAAAAAGAATGTAATTGTATACAGATGACAATAATCTGTACACTTTACAGAAAAAAGTAAATCTACAAAATTATTTAAGGGTGTATTCCGATCAAAACCGCAGATTTTCAGATTTATTTTTAAATTCATTTTGGCTCTCATATGCACCAATGTTTCAAAATCTCTTATTTAGAAATTACATAATGTGCGGGGTTGGTCGACTTTTTCATAAATGTAGAAAATATTGCAAAAAATTCTGTCAAAGTTGACAATTAGAACAGAAATTTCCTAAGCTGGAGACTTGGGAACAAAAAAATGATGGAAATGAGAAAATTGTTTTTTAAATCCATATCTAATGAATGGAGCAAAAAATGACATCACACGGCACCTTATACATCGCTTCCAAAATCATCTCAGCCAGTTTCATGTTTCTACTTTCAAAAATGAGTCTGGAATTGTATCGGAAAATTTCGAGCTGTTGAGGATGGAAAATTATTTTTCGGAATAAGGGTGTATTTTGATCAAAAGTGCCTTTTTTCTGATTTATTTTTAAATTCACTTTTTCTCTCAAATGCATCAAACTTTTAAATTCTCTTATTTGGAAACTACACAAGGTGCCGTAAATGTCGATTTTTTGATAAATGTAGAAAATGTTGCAAAAAAAATGCTGTCAAAAACGGCGTTTTGGACCAAATTTTCCGGAGCGGGTGGTCTGCGAACGAAAAAAAAAAAAGAGCACCCTGAGAAAATAATTGCTTATAAATCAAATTCTAATTAATGCAGCGAAAAATTACTTCACACGGCATCTTCTACATCGCTTCAAAAATCACCCCAGCAAGTTTCATGTTTCTACTTTAAAAAATGAGTCTCAAATTGTATCGTAAAACTTCGAGCTGTTGAAGGTGGAAAATCATTTTTTCGAATACACCCTTAAGGGTGTATTTCGATTCAAACTGCCTATTTTCCGATTTATTTTTGAACTCATTATTGCTCTCAAATACCCCAAACTTTCAAAATCTCTTATTTGAAAAGTACACAAGGTGCCGTGTTGGTCGATTCTTTGATAAATGCAGAAAATATTGCAAAAAAAGCAATCAAAAATGGCATTTCGAACCGATTTTTCCCAAGCGGGAGATTTGAGAACGAAAAAAGGGGTCATACTGAGAAGATAATTGTTTATAACTCAAATTCTAATGAATTGAGCGTAAAAAAATATCATTCGGCACCTCATACGTCCCTTCAAGAATCCTCTCAGCAAATTTCATGTTTCTACTTTTAAAAATGTGTCTGAAATTGTAGAAGCTGTTGAATATGGAAAAGCGTTTTTTCGAATACACCCTTAATGTGTGAACTATCGAATCACGGAAAAAAGCGTTTCCGGAAAAAAGCGCACGGAAAAAAGCGTCCCTTTTTATAAATCACATATTTAAATAAGTCTGATAATAGTACACATGGGTTAATCTTAAAATATAAACCCTAGAATGAGACGATTTTATGAAATTTAAGTCTTTGCTCTATCGGGACTCAGATGGGCGGGGTTGGGGGGGGGGGGGCTTTAAAAGTTATCTTAAAACCTGTCATTGCTTTAATGAAAAAAAAACTGTAAGATACGAAGAACTAGATAATAAACTTTAGGTACTTAAATGATTTTTTTTAATTCAGTCTCCCTTGTTCTCCTGTGGAGTGGGGCGGGGGGAGGGGAGAGGGTATCTACAAACTTTGAAATATATCTCTTACATTTATTTTTTTAATATTATTTATAATTTGATTATTTTCATTATAAAATTACATATTAATATTTTATTATATTTTATATTACATTTATACATATACATTTATAATAAATTTATACATTAAAATATTTACATAAATACATACCTATATACATAAATTATACATATAATACATAATATAGTATTATATTAATATTATGTATGTATTATAAATATAATACATAAATTAATACATTTATACATCTATATTTATATTTATATAATATATAACATAATATATAATAATAAATATATTAATATAATATAATAATAATACAGAATAAAAAATTTATAATAAATAAGTAATAAATTAATAATACATAAATATAAATTAAATATAAAATTAAAAATAAATGTAATTAAATATTAAAAATTATACTTATTAACAAAATTTTTTTTAAAAATGATAATATTTTATTAACTCATATTAAAAATAAATGTATTAATAAATAAAATTAAATATTAAAAATCTAGTTTCATCAACAAGAATTAATTTTAAAAATGATAATATTTTATAAACTTATAGGACATAATAAAAATAAGTGTATAAATATATAAAATTAAATATTAAAAAATCTACACATTAACAAGAATTTATTTAAAAAATGATATTTTATCACCCGCTATCACTGATACTATCGTCATATACCTCCAGCAATCAGGGCCGTAACTACCGCCAGGGCAGCCGGGGCACTGCCCCGGGGCCCCCAAGCCTGAGGGGCCACAAGCTGATGGTTAAAAAAAACTATTGATTTTAGTTTCTAGTCTAAGTTCCTATAAAATGCCCAGCACATACCTAAACGATAGTAATTAAAAAAATCAAAGTGTTAGAATAGATGTTTTTGCTTGTCTGTCAATACACTCCTTTCGCTTCGCATGCAAAAGCAGTTCTAAAGCAGACAGCAGAATGTCGAGTCGAATGTGTCATGTCGCGCCAGCATGTTTGCTGACCCCACCGAAGCTAGTATAAGGAAGAAAATATGGACTTCTGGATCGGTTGAATGTTATAAAAAGCATCTAAAAAATTCTAGAAAATCTTTCTTCTTATCTATACTAATAAGATAACAAAACGCTCTGTTTGTGTATGTCTGCGCATGTATGTGTGTGTGAGTGTGTGACTGCGATGGTTAGCAAAATCTACCGCACGTAGAAGTCTGAAATTTTAGGTGAAGATAGTCCAAGACAGGTCGTGATGCACCTGAGGCTCAGATTTTTAATATTTTAAGGCCCAGGGCCCTGGACCCCTAACAATTTTTATGCGCCAAATTGTTAAAAGCTTGACTCCTTTTTATCTAATCTTTTCCGTTTTGAGGTACCTTTCTCCTTTTAGATATTTTCGCCTTTTTACTTTTCAGTTATGACCCTGGACTCTTGGGGCCCATTTTAGGGCCCCTTTTAGTCTTTGTGACAGTAAATTGTTGATAAATTGCTTTCATTAATTTCGATCTTCATTTTTGGGATAACTGTTCCATTTAGATATTTTCAAATTGTTACATACCATATAAGACACTGGGGCCCCCTTGATAATCATAGGGCCGACCCAGTGCCCCTTGATCTTTTTGTGCGCTAAACATTTTTCACTTCCTAAATTTCACACCTTCTTAGTGCAAAATTTTAAAGCTGAATCTTGGACTATTATATCAGGACCAACACCCTGATATTTTTATCAAGTGGTAATGGTTCAATGTTAAATATATTTCATTTCCTATATTTCTGATCTTTTCAGTGCAAAATTTTAAAGTTGCCTGGGACACTTCTTTCAGGAACAATCCAGAAAACCTGATGTTTTTATTCGGACCCTAGGCCCTCTTTTTAAACATTTGCCCAATCAATTGGTGCATTTAAAAAATTATATCATTCCAAAGAATAGTTCCTACTATATGCTTAATTTTGACTAATTAAAGATCTAAAGCGCTATGTACTAAAATATTTTAACATGGTTTCATACTCGGGCCCTTATTTTAACTGTCAGTTGGTCCCTACGGGGCCCCATATTATAGCTCCCTTAAAAATGGTCCAATTCGCTAGCCCTTTTTTTTTTTTTTTTTTTTTTTTTCCTAACAACTTTTTATGTCCTCTAACTATAACATGAACGACAAAAGAATTTCTCAGACTTCAGCGACCATTAATTTTGTTTGTCAATTGCTTTCTTAAGGCCCTTGGTGCAGCTTCTTTAAACATGAACCAAATTGCTTTAAATTTTATTTAACATAGTTACAGCGTCTTTCCACCATTTTAATAACTACAAAAAATATCTTTATACCCAACTACATGATAAAAAAAAAAAAAAAAAATCCTGGCCCCTTGGGTCCCGTTGAAGTTCTTGTAATAATAAATTGTTAGTAAATTGTTTCTTTTTAATCCGATCTTCATTTTTAGGATTCTTTATTCATTTAGATATTTTAATGTTTTGGCATTCCATATAAGACACTTTGGCCTCCTGTGGAATCACTAGGCTCAGTCTAGGGCCCCTGAACATTTTGTGAGGCAAACATAGTTCACTCTTTAAATTTCTCCCCTTCTCAGTGCAAAATTTTTAAATTTGAGTCTTGGACTCTTCTTTCAGGAACAAGATTCTCATATTTTCATTCGCGGCTACACTGTAAAAAAAAAACTCCCTTACTTTACACCAAAAAGGGTGGCAACTAAGTTGCCACCCCAAGTGGTGTAATGAAATTCCACTTGTAAATTGGTGTAATGAGCCACCAACTATCAAATGGTAAACAAACACCATTTGTAGTGGCAACTTAGTTGCCACCCTTTTGGGTGTAAAGTAAGTAATATGTTTAAAATGTACGTTATAATAAATTCTCTCAATTAAAGGGAAGTTTAGCACACTCTTTGCGTGAAGTTATTTTTTTTAAATTATGGCTGTATTAAATTTGAAATGTAATTTTTTAATTATTTTTTATTTTGCTACCATTTATTAAAGTACACTATATAAGTAGACGGTAAAAAAGGAAATTTTCTAATATTTACATTAGAGGTCTGCACGGGCCCGGGCTGGGCCGGCGGAATCGTTTCGAATTTTCTCACGGGCCGGGCCGGCAGATTTATAATAGTTTTTTCAACGGGCCGGGCCGACAAACAACATAAACGGGCCGGGCCGGGCCGGCAAAAAAATTGAACGGGCCAGACGGGCCGGGCCGGGCTATAAAAAAAATTTTCGGGCCTGCCGGCCCGTTCTGAAGATTTAAGCAGAAACGATAAAATATGAGCTATTTTCAACGAAAATGGTTTTAACGAGAATAAGTATAAATGTGGCCAGCCACTAGTTTGACAGCATCAATATAAAAATTGCACAGTGTATCGACATCGGAGAATTACATTATGTGTAACCCGTTTTAATATTTTTTTTAGCTAATTCATGCCGATCTGAGATCACGCTTGCACTATTTTTCTACATATAGACTGGCCGGACCGGTACTAGACTTAATTATAGGCAGAAAACATTATTTGTAAAATTATTAACAGCGATAAAGAACTTATGTTAGCTTAGTCTTCGGATATATACTTCTTGATGATTTTTAAATTAATTTCTCAATAATGCGAAAGTTTGACACATTTTCTGATTAATTTTAAATTGTAAAAGTATAAAAGTGATAAGCCTAACTATTGAAGGGATTTGGAATCGAATAGCGTTTTTCATTTTTGGTAAATAAAATACTTGTATAACCTTGTTGAGTTATAATAGTTTCTCAAATGATTGCAGGTTTTTCTCCCTTCCCTTGCTATTGCTTCCGGAAATTCTATTCAAAACGCTAATTATCACAGTATTTTATTTGTTTGCAGTATTCTTAAATTGTTTGTATCAAAAAATGGATAACGCCATTCGATTATATAGTTTCTGAATAAAGATATCTGCTAATCTTATGCGTTTCTGAGAAAAGAAAAATGAATTTAGAAATGTATCAGAAAGGAGATTCTTTGAATTTAAGAATGAATTTAGATTTGAAATCTATAATAAAATGATACAGAAATATATTTATAAATCTTCTTTTATTAAACAGCTTCAAAATTAACCATGTTTTTAGCTTTCTTTCTTTTTTCTTTTATTCTAAGCCACCATGTTTTTAGCTTTCTTTCTTTTTTCTTTTATTCTAAGCCATATAAATTTTTTAATGAATCTTTATTCGAATGTTGAAAGCCTAAGAATCTAAGTAATCATTAATGTTGTTAATGTGTATTTGCTGTAAAATATATTGTAAAATCATTCCATAGATATGTATGCAGTATTCTTTAAAGGAATCTTAGTGATATGATAAAAATCTGAATTTTTTAGAAATCGTAGAAATTGTAACGGGCCAAAACGGGCCGGGCCTGTTTTCGCTGATTTTTGTACGGGCCGGGCCGGGCCTAAAATATATATAAATGTAAACGGGCCGGGCCCGGGCCGAACTTTTGAGTTTTACAACGGGCCGGGCCGGGCCAAAATAACTTTCCTACGGGCCGAGCCGGGCCGGGCCTGGAAATTCCGGCCCGTGCAGACCTCTAATTTACATGATTTTAACAGCAAAAAAAAATAATTTAAAGATTACATTTTAAATTTAACACAGCCATAAATTAAAATAATTAGTTTCATGCAAAAAGGCTGCTAAACTCCCTTTTAATTGAGGTAATTTATTATAACATGCATTTTAAACATAATACTCAGTTATTAAACAATGTAATTTAGTATATTTACATACTTAAAAACATAGTTATATGGGTCACATAGTGTGTTTGGGGGTTGGTGGGAGGAGGGGGCACAATGTATCTGCAGCATCTCTAAATTTCAGTATAGTTTCATTACTGTTTGTCACAGGTGTCACAAAACTGAAAAGTGTAAAAGCACAAATAAATTCTATTAAGTTCATGTTTTTCGTTTATTTTGAAACTTTAAAAGATTTAATATTACAACTAAATACTATAAAAGAACATTACGCTTATATTTTGGCAAAGGTGATCTGGAAAACATATGTGAAAAAAATGTATCTAACAGTATTGTATGACCACTTTTGGATTTCAAGAATGAAGTAACATGCTATTTTGAAAATGTATGTTTTTTTCACACAAAAAATCCCAATATGTTTATATATATAATTTTTTTTACAAAAAAAAGCGAAGAAACAAAAGACGATATTAACATAAATTTGGCGGCCCCTCAGTTTCCGCGCCCGGGGCGACCGCCCCCTTCGCCCCCCGTTTCACACAGCTCTGAATGAACATACCGCCACCCCCCCCCCCCCTTTCATTGAAGTTCTAAGATTTTCCATTAAATGTATTCAAATCCAAATAGGCATTAATGATGATTTTAATTAAGTTGTACTAATTTAATAAATAGAAAAATAAAACCATGACAATCTCTTTAACTCTTTCAGTATCAACATATATATATAAACGAAATAAAAATAATGAAATTTTTCTTCTAATAATCTAAAAACACATCAAAATACAAATATAAATTGAAAAAATGAATGTTTAAAACAAGATATAACACTATGTTTATTTAATTTCGTGTTAGTTCAAGTTATGCGGAATTTAAAGCAGTAAAACACTATAAAATCAAAACTAAATATTTACAGAGCTTTGGCTCTGTATACGAAAGTGACAATTTTACGACTTCTTTTATTATTAATTTTTATTTTTAAAATATCGAAAAAGCTAGACTGCAAAATCACATTTTGCAAGTATCATGCATTTGTTTAAAATATATAACACAAATACAGGTTTTTACAGAGAATTAAGAGTGATTGTATACAAAACAGAAAGAAAATAAACGTCACTTACTTATTTGAAAAAATCCAAAACTTTGCAACAACACTGTGTTGCAGCTGACGGCCATCATTAGAATAAACTCTAATTCATCGTAGAATAGATTATTTCTTGTTTCTTAAAGTGTCCAAATTAATTGAAATAATCAAAACTGTAAGTCGATAAAAGTTCTTAATATGAACTATGTCAGATATTTTTTAATCATTTTATTACTACGAAATATATTTGATATTCACAGAACAAAACAAAACGTTTTCAACTAAGCGCCATTTTGCATATCTAATAATTCCACCCCCCGAGCTGGATTTCATAATCACCGACTTCCTATTGCTAGATTAAAAAAACACCTGCCGTTGTGTTGATAAATTCAATAAAGTCTTTTAGAGAGCGCATTGTAACGATTTCTAGTGATTCAGAACGCCTATTTTTTTTAAGAGTTGTGATATGTCATTGAAAGTGTAAAGTAACATTTATTTTGGTATTGGTGCTCAAAAAATAATACATTTACACCTTATTTCACATCTCATACAACCGAAGGAAATGTGATAAAACTCTTTATTTTTTACAGTGTAGGAGCCTTTTTTTAAATATTTTCCGAATCAATTTGTGCATTTCGATAAACTATTATTAAAATGAATAATTCATACCCTATGATTAATTTTGACTAATTGTAGATCTAAAGAGTTAAGTACTAAGATATTTTAACATGTTTTCCAGTTAGGGCCCTCTTTTTAACTGTCAGTTGTGCTTTTTGGGCCATTATTATAAATTCCTTTAAAATGGTTCAATTAACTCGCTTTTTTTTAAACAACTTCTTAAATCCATCAGCTACTAAAAAACCGTCATAGTCCAGCTACCACTGATTTTGAATATTAATCGCGTTCTTGGGGCCGTTGGTGCAATTTCTTTAAAAATGATCCGGATTGCTTGCAATTTTCTTTCCCATTGCTTTAGCGTCCTCCCATTACTTTAATAACTACAAAAAATATTTTATACCCAACTACATGCGAAATAAGTTCCTGGCCCCTTGAAGATTTTGTACCATAAATTGCTATTAAACTGTCCTCTCTTAATCCAATCTTCATTTTTGGAACTATTTTTTCACTTAGTTATTCCCATGTTCTTACATTCCATTTAAAAGCCTGAGACTCCCTATGGTCTCGGCTCAGGCATCTTGAAATTTTTGTTCTCCATGCATATTTCACCCACTTATTATCAAACCTTCTCAATGCATAAATTTAAATTTGAATTTTGGACTCTTATTTCAGAACCTACACCCTAATGTTTTTACTTAGGTCCAAAGGCCTTTTTTAAATCATTTACTCATTTTTTATGCATTTCTTTAAAATATTATTTAACGAATAATTCATATCCTATGCTTAATTTTGACTAATTGTAGATCGAAAGTGTTAATTGTTTGCTTAAGGTTATCATAACGGGTCCCGGACAATGCCGGATGGGTTAGGTATAGTCTATTAATAACTACATAAAGTCGAAAAAAAAATTATCACAATCCATCTTTCAAAAGGTTTTTAAACAGAAACGCATGATTAAGTTACATATACTTAAAAATGAACCTAAATAAAATGCTCTTTAAAGTATTCAACAAATCAGAAGTCCGTATTTTCTTTCCTATGCTAACTTCAGTGAGATCGGCAAAAATGGCGTCGCCGCCAAGTGCCTACCGAGTACTGCCCAATTCTACATTTTTTAGTCATTTTTGAGCTTATCATACTATGTACATTTAAACAGCGGTGTGCGAGAAAAGAAACTATGCCCGGGGCAAAGTTTCAATTTGCCCTACCTGCCCCCCCCCCCCCGGAGGTTTTGCCCCGGAGCCCTCAAGTTTATAGTTACGGCCCTGCCAGCAATCTCGCTACGTATCCCCAAGGGTACGCGTATTAATGGTTGGGAACCGCTGTCCTACGAGAATGATATAAATGAGACATTTGTTGACACTTTAGTTTTTATCATTTATTTATCCACAAGTTCAATATTTATCAATTCCTTGTCACTTTTTTCTGATCACTTTTTGCGCTCTTGTTTTTCCAGTCACTTTTTTCCCTAAATGCTAAAAAACATTCCGAAAAAATGTTATCGTCTAAAGCAGTGATAAATTTGGAGTTTGTAGGCCTCCCCCCCCCCCCCGCCTCCACAGAAGAACAAGGGTGGCTGAATGAAAAATATATATATGAGTTGATATTACTATGAGTTAATAAAATATTATCATTTTTAAATAAATTTTTGTTAATGAGTATAATATTTAATATTTAATAATATTTATTTGTACATTTTTTTTAATTTTATTTTTATTTAATTTTATATTTAATTTATAATTATGTATTATTTATTTATTATAAATTATTTATTATTAATTATTATCATTATTATTATTATTATTATTATTATTATTATTATTATTATTATTATTATTATTCTTAATTTATTAATTATATTATTATTTACTATTAATATATTATATTCATATATTGATAATTAATTAATACGTATTATATAAGTATAAATGTACTAGCGGACCCGACAGACGTTGTCCTGTCACCGACAGACGTTGTCCTTCCTGGCACCGACACCAGAAAATCAAATAAATGTACTTAAATATAGTAATACGCACGATAAACACTACGCTCTTAATTTAATTTCTTATTACAATTATGTAAGGAAATTATTTTTCACTCTTCAGTATTTTTTTAAGTCGGTTGAATTTTTGATAGAAAAGTTTATTTTTCTCTTTTTTGTTAAAAGTTAACGATTTTCTGAAGTCAGTTAATCAAAATTATAATACAGGCTATATTACTGTAAAGCATACACGTATGACAGGAGCGGGGTTCGAACACGCGATCTCTTACTTTGAGAAGCAGAGCTTATATCTGGCGCCTTAGACCGCTCGGGCATTCCGTCCGCACTCTATTCATCGAACTTATTCAACACTTTTAATTAGTGAAAAATCACTAACTATTAGTTTTTGCCTAGTTACTAAAAAGTACTGAATCAATTTCGATGAAATGTGAATCTAAACCATTCTCGAATCCACTGGAACGCACACACAAAATTTCATTAAAATCGGTCCAGTCGTTTAGGAGGAGTTCAGTTACATACACACGCACAGAAGATTTTTATATATAAAGATAATATAAAATGTAATAAAATATTAATATGTAATTTGATAATAATAATAAAAATAATAATCATATAATATATAAATTAATTATGTATAATTTAAATTATAAATAATCAAATTATAAATAATATAAAAAAATAATATAGGATGGGCGAGTCCTTACTGTAAATAAAAACTATTCTCTGACAGTCACATACATTTATTAGCAGACGAACAGGACAAAAAACAAACAAACAAAAAATAAAACATCAAATCGCTCTTTGTGGTTAAGCATAACATTCTTATCAAACGTAAATTCGTCGTAAATATTTTCGAGTTCTTAAAAGATTCGTCTTAAATCTTCGCTTTTTAAATCGTCGGGATCATAGCGTCGTTAGCCATCGTCGGAAAACATTCTATTTACATTTTCTTCCTCTCAATCCTGACCACACAGCTTCGATGTTTCCCGTTTCTACTTTAATCTCGAAGCAGAGTTCGGAGAGTAGCGGAGGGAAATAGTCCGATGCAGGTGCAACAGAAAGAGAGTGTAGCCCACATGCGAGAGTATATCCCTAAGAGTTTGAGTAAATTCAGAGTTTGTAGACAATCGCCCTCTCCCCCTCCCCCCCCCAACCACCACCACAGAAGAACAAGGGAGACTGAATTTAAAAAAATCATTTAAGTACCTAGTGTTTATTATCTTATTTTTTGTATCCTACAATTTTTTTTTCATTGAGGCAATAACAGGTTTTGAGATAACTTTTAAGCCCCCCCCCCCACCTTCGCCCATCTCAGTCCCTAGAGAGCAAGGATGCTCAAATTTCATAAAACCGTCTCACTCTAGTGTTTATATTCTAATATTAACCATGTGTACTATTATCAGACTTATTTAAATATGTGATTTGTAAAAAGGGACGCTTTTTTTCCGGTGTGCTTTTTTCCGGGGACGCTTTTTTCCGGGGCGCTTTTTTCCGTTCGCTTTTTTCCGGTGCGCTTTTTTCCGCCTACCGAACTATCACATTACTAGATTACTAGCTAAGTGTAGATCCAACATAGTAGCTGTTAACCTCGGACTGAGAAATTCCTCATAGCGCCCTTTTCTGCTATAACCACGAGAATACGGCTAATGTAGTCAAATATTGTTACTTATTGCAGATACTTTTTATGAAGTAAGACTAAAATGTTTAAAAGGGAACGAATTTTCGTAGATACAGTATTTCTCAATTGAGTATACAATTCTGAAATTTCTATATTTTTGAATACTTAACTTTTTATTTTAGAAAAAAAAAAAAAAAAAAATAGTCTTTAAAAATATTAAATGCAAGAAAAAATATCAGTAATAATTGTTTCTTTTTAGTAAGATTTTTTAAAAATCTATTGTTATATTATTATTTTTTATATATATTCCTTTATTTTTCAAAGAATATCAATATGTTTTTTTCACTCTCTATTTCACATTATTTGTGTTATGATCTACTGAAAAATCAAATAATGGATTACTACATGGTATTAAAATAAATTTTCTTTATTCCTTAATATAAGATTATAAATTTCATAAACGTCACGAAATATAATAATTTCATTATTATATTTCGGATTTGTTTTAAGTTTTATGTGCGAATCTGTTAAAGTGAATGGATAAAAAAAATATTAAAATTGAATATAGATTTTTTCATTTTAAAATATCTTTTAGAGATTTAAATAATAATAGTAATGACATTGGAACAAGTCATGTTAATGTTCATTGAAATCAGTTGGGAGAGCAATATTAGTATAAAAAGTTTTTTATAATATATCACACATTGATTATTAAAGCAAAATGCAAAGCTAAGACTAAACTATCCACTAAACAATGCAAAATTTTCCAAGATCATATTAATACTCTTTTACAGACCCATGAAATACATGTTTACTGTCTCATGACAGAATCAAGTCTGAACTTTTCAAGGAAAAATATAATAATAAGAAAAAGCATCAAAATATATTTACATGATCATAAATTTAAAAATTTTCATTAACTTGACATAAAATCATTAAAAAACCAATAAATCTCTGCGAATGATTTCAAAATCATTTAAGTTGATAACTTATCAAGAAATAAAACATTAATTTGACATAAAATAATTATAAGACCAATAAATATCTTTTAATGATTTCAAAATCACTTAAGTTGTCAACTTATCAAGAAATAAAACGTTAATTTAATAATAAATCAATCAAGAAATCAAACATTTAATTATAAAGCAAATAAATCAATATTAAGTAGTTTTAAATTATTATTTTACTCATAAATATTAAACAAGAACTTTTATTCGACACTAATTAATTTTTGTCAAGGTCAAATGCAGTATAATGTCAATAAAGAAATCAAAATTTCTTTATTTAAGGGTGTATTCGAAAAAACGCTCTTCCACCTTCAACAGCTCGAAATTTTCCGATACAATTTCAGACACATTTTTAGAAAGTAGAAACATGAAACTTGCTGAGGGGATTCTTGAAGGGACGTATGAGGTGCCGTGTGATGTCTTTTTACGCTCCATTGATTAGAATTTGAGTTATAAACAATTACCTTATCAGTATGACCCTTTTTTTCGTTCCCAAAACTCCCGCTTTTGAAAAATCGGTTCGAAATGCCGTTTTTCATTGCTTTTTTTGCAATATTTTTTGCATTTATCAAAGAATCGGCCATCACAGCATCTTGTGTCCTTTCCAAATAAGATATTTTTAAAATTTGGTGTATTTGAGAGCAAAAATGACTTAAAAAATAAATCGGAAACTAAGCAGTTTGAATCGAAATACATCCTTAAGGCATTGCGCCTAAACAAACATGTCAAACATTATTTTAAAATCATAATGAAAAATAAAGTGTAACACTTTCTTTTCAACTGTTTCGAACACACAAAAAGATTGAATAAGATTTAATTTTTTCAAAATCGTTAAAATTAAAAATTATTTTATAACTTTTTATTTGCAAAAAGGAAGAATACAATCAAAAAGAAAAAAAGAAAAAGAAAAAGAAAAATATTATAGTAAATTGTTTAAATGTAAATTTATAAATGGCGCCTTAATATTTACCATATCATTCTTACCGGTAGGTGAAAAAAAGCGCGCAGGGGAAAAAAGCGCACCTTATAAATCACATATTTAAATAAGTCTGATTACATGTTGTTAACCTTATCCCAGGAGAGATGGCGGGTGAGCAGGGGGGGGGGGGGGTTGTAAGTTATTTCGAAACCTGTCATAGCGTCAATAATAAAGATGTTTTCTAAGTATAAAAAGTGATAAGGCCTGACAAAGAATTGATAAATATTGAACTTTGTCCAATAAATCAATGATATAAACTAAAGGTGGTAACAAATAGTTGATTTGTATCATTCTCTTAGGGCAGCGGTTCCCAACCAGGGGTACTTTGGGTAGCAAATCTGCTGGGGGTACATGACAATATTGTCAGTAATGGTGGATAATAAAATATCATTTTAAAACTAAATTCTTGTTAATGAGTATAACTTTTAACATTTAATTTTATTTATTTATACATTTATTTTTATTAATTTCCTATCACTTAACACAATATTATAAATAAATTCTTGTAAAGGAGTATAATTTTCAATATTTAATTTTATTTATTTATACATTTATTTTTAATTCTATATTTATTTTATATTATATTATATTATTTATTTATTTATTATTATTATATATTTTTACTATATTGTAATAATTATTATAGATTATATTATATATAAAATATATTATAATCTATAAATAATTATGCACAATTAAAATTATAAATAATATTAGAAGATAAATATAAAGAATATAATATAATATAATACATAATATTTTACTACATATATAAATATATACATAAATGTAATATATGATATATTATTATTAATGTAGTAATAACTTTATTTATTAATAATATATACACACATTTGCTTTACACATTTTTATTATACATTATATATATGGGTCATTCCAAAAATAAAGCACCCTTTGGTGTCCCGACACTTTGTATTGTTATATTTTCTAAAATTTTGTTTCAAAATTAAATTTATATATTGGAAAAGATATTTTAAAGATATTTTTCTTTAATGTAATTTTTAAATTTGAGATAAACTTCATTTATTGTTATTCAAATAACTTTCTTAATAATTGTGTCCTGTAAAAAGCCATGTCCCAAGAACAATTTTTGATTTTTAAACCCTATTTTTTTTACTATATGTATCGTTTAAGTTATCTTTCTGGATATTTTTTATGTCTTTGTAGTCTTTATATTATCCCTATATACTTTAAATATTTTTTTAAATATTTTTTTTCATTTTATAAGAAAAATTCAATTGTCCCTTAATTTTTGTCCCCTGTGTTACCGCCACCTTTTTCTTAATATTAAGGGTGTATTCGAAAAAACGCTTTTTCATCTTCAACAGCTGGAAATTTTCCGATACAATTTCAGACACATTTTTAAAAGTAGAAACACATGAAACTTATCGAGGGGATTCTTGAAGGGACGTATGAGGTGCCGTGTGATGTAATTTTTCGCTGAATTAATTAGAATTTGATTTATAAACAATTGTTTTTTCAGTTCGATCATTTTTTCGTCCCCAGATCTCCAGGTTCGGAAATTTCTGTTCAAATTGTGAACTTTGACAGCATTTTTTGCAACATTTTCTGCATTTATCAAAGAATCGACAATCACGGCACCTTGTTTCCTTTCCAAATAAGAGATTGTGAAGTTTGGTGTATTTGAGAGCAAAAGTGAATACAAAAATAAATCGGAAAATAGGCAGTTTGAATCGAAATACACCGTTAAAATAAGAATTTGCAACCTAAATGTTGTTAACAGTAGTCATTCATGTACTTTTGGAGTTAGACTTCATCCTAGGTAGTCATTTTCCCCAATTTTTAAATTTTGAAGAATATTATCTAAGAAAAGGTGATTTTTGAAGGTGGGTGTGTTTTTTGTGTGTCCCCTGTGTTACTATTGATTTATTTTTATTAATTATTAATTCACTAGTTTATTGGTATTTAAATTGTAAGTCTTAGTTAACAGAAAATGTTCCATCTAACTTTATATTATTTCTATGAAAATAGTAATACATGGGTGATAATTTATTTCGTTTTGTCTCCTGTGTTACTAGTCCCCTGTGTTACCATGATATTGGTAACTATGTTATTAAGGGACAAAAAACCCAAGTCTAAAAATGAAATGCAACAGAATATCCTGTTTTTTAATGCATTTGTTGGTCTATATCAGAAATACATTTTTAATTAATACGTAAGTACACTTTTAAGATTGTTAATTTTTTTAAGTTCATTTAGGATGTCCCCTTTGTTACTTTATTGTCCCCTGTGTTACTGACATTTCTTTTATCAGAACAAAAGGAAAAAAACTTTCTTATGAATCAGTTTTATAATATGTACTGGCTAATAAGTATAAATAGGTTTTACTATAATTTTATTATATTAGACTAATTTTTACCAAGTTATATAAAGTTTTATACAGGGAGAATACAAATAAGGGTAACACAGGGGACATAATATGACTATATCATGAAAAAGTATATACATAAACAAAAACTATATGGCACTGAAAAAGAACATTTATATCAAAGTGTTAATAGTGTAAAAACAATTCTCTATTTTAATAAGAAAAAATGAGAAGATTATTTAAAATATGGTAACACAGGGCAACATCTTTCAGCTAATGTGTCTGTATTTCTAAGTCTAGTGATAAATATTTTAAAAAAAGTGTGCTGCTGATATTCAATTTCTACACTTCAATATGTATACAACCCTCTCAAACATATTTTTATTTCATTTTAAATGAAAAATTTTTTGAAAAAAAATTTCTCAAAAGGGACCTTTATTTTTCGAATGACCCATATACCGGGTGTCCCAAAAATGACTGATGTATTTTAAAATTCAATAACTTGCAAACAGTGACAGCTATTTAAAAAATTTTTGCAGGAGGGTTATGTATAATGTCAGGAGTTTTTTTTTACAGTAATTTTTTATTTTAGTTCGAGTTTCAAACAATAGATGGCGCTGACGGCGATTGAAGGCTTGGTGATCAGTGCTGAATGAGGTCAGTTTCGGCGTCAACCTGGCCTTCAATCGCCGTCAGCGCCACCTATTGTTTGAAGTTCGAACTAAAATAAAAAATTACGGTAAAAAAAACTCTTGTCATTATACATAACCCTCCTGCAAAAATTTTAAAATCAATCAGTCATTTTCGGAACATCCGGTTTATGTATATATACTTTTTATAAATATATCCAATTCAACATAGATATTTATTATACCATAGAATCACTGCTTAAAAACCCGTATTAATTCTGACCCACACTATCTAATGATTTGCGAAATAATTGGATATATTTTCAATGTAGAGCCAGCCTGTTTAGCCAATTTGAGGTTTCGTTGAAAATATTGTCACTGTATACAACAATTAATTACTTTGATTTTCAAACATAGCAATTAGCCATAAGGCATGGTGACTTCACTGCGACGTCCTTGTGAAATCACACTGTGACTTTGTGACCATCGATCGTTGGTGTGAAGTCAGTGACAGTGACTTACATGTGAAGTCGTTATGGCCATTTTAGAGCTCGTCTGTTACATCACATTGTGACCACTTTGTGAAGTCGCGGTGTGACAAATTTCTGAAAAATGTATCATTTGTGACTACTTTGACATTAACATCGTGACGAAACTGTGACAAAAGCGACGTTGTGACAAAAGTATTTTTTAAAGTAAACAACATGTTTTGAAGAATTTTTGTAATTTTATAAAGATTTTTAAGAAAGTCACATCTCAGTCACAATGTGACGTCACTGAGTGGTGGCATTTTGGTCACAGATGTGATGTGACCACAGTCACTCACAGTGACGTCACTGAGACCATGCATGCTATGAAGGTATTTCTGAATATCATTTACGGAATAACTACTGTTTTGTAAGCAATAGCAAAAATATTCCGTAACATTTAGGGAAAACTTATTGAATTTATACGGATTTATAATCGCATAATGTCAATTACGGGTATTGTACTGTTTTCTTAGAAAAATCAAACCATTCTGTAAAATTTTATGTATAAATTTCTCTATATTGAAAGATATTTTTTACAGTGTGAACTATTTTTTCTCCCCCCTTCTTACAACTTCATGGGGTGTCATCAGTGTTTTCGCTGACATTTGACCAGCGTTTTTAATTTGGCTAATTATGAGTAAAAAACATTCGCCAAATGAAAAAAGTATTAGCAAAATGGATTCACCGTGTAACACAAGAAAAAATATCTTTAATACTTTAAAGAGGGGTACCCTTTTTTTCAATATGTTCTAAAATAACCTAATTTTTGTAACTGCTACAACGATTGTTAATCTAATTTTAACTATCCGCTACAAATATATTAAAAATAAGTATATATGCATTTGTATGAAAAAAAAGGAAAGAAAAAGCAAAAAATGAGCACTAGCAATTTGGCGAATCTAGTTGTTTGTTTACTCACCAAATGAAAAATTTAGTCGCAATTTGGCGCAATGGCGAGCGACAGTGAGAACACTGGGTGTCATTCAAAAAGTACAGGCGATTATGACCAACGAACCCGATCGCTTGTTACAATATGGAACTGTCAGCAAACATGCCCATGAAAAGGGTCCAGTCTACTTTAAACTAAGGGTATGATATTATAAGATGGCTCGTGCTTCAGTTCTTCCACGGGTCGTATACGAATTTGAGTAAAAAAGAATTTGCATGCACGAATTCGTATGAATGTTGGCATAAACTGGGGTAAAAAAAGAAGTCCGAGTTTGACTCGGCCTCCTTTTTGTCACTCTCCCTGGGTGGCCGTCTAGGATTCGGGCCAACTGTCGACACGGCAACCCGTATTCGCAGAAAGGAAAAGGGGGGTTAAAATGTACGAATTAGATGTTGAAAGGGTAATTATAGGGGACTTGCACATCAAGAGAAAGGTGGTTTTTGGCAAAACGGAAGACATTTCATGGGTGAAACGGTTAATCTTTAAGGATGTTCTCAACTGCTCTGCTCAACAACCACAAAACGTTTTGACACACTTAGAAATTCATTTTTTAACGGGAAAATGTAAAATTGGAAACCCTGACTAATGTAAGCGATCTGGAATCTAACTCAATTTTCTATTTTTTGATCATTAGATTACCTACCGAGTAATAAACTATTTTGATCACGTGATTACGTTTTTTTCTTTGTTTCGTCGACAGGTTTTTCTCCTTTCGTCGGGAAAGTAATTCAAAACGCCCGCTTTGACGGCTTGTTATGAAAACTCAATTACATTTGCAAAAAAACGGAAAAATGAGTGCGATGAGACAGTTTCTGAACAAAAACACCTGCTATTTTCATGCATTTCCGAACAAAAATAAATTAAAATTTATGTCACAAAGTTGTCCCTTTTGATTTAAGAACACCCTTAAGGGTGTATTCCGATCCCAACTGCTTGTATTCTGATTTATTTTTTGATTCACTTTTGCTATGGGCAACCCACATGCTAATTGCAAATGGATCCTATACAAAAGGTCTTCAAAGAATTTAGTTGAACTGAAAGTATTGCAATCTGAATGCAGCCTAAGATTTTTTCACCCCTGCTGGAGTGGTTTTTCATTCTTCGCGCGGAAATTCGGTGCAAAACGCCCACTTCGACACTTCACAAAAATATATTGCGTTAAATAAAAAAAGGGAAAAAAAACCGGACAATTAAAGCGTTTTTGAACAACGACAGCTGCCTTGCTTCTTGCATTTCTGAACAAAAATAAATTAAAACATGCCATAAAGTTGTCCCTTTTGATTTGAGAACAACCTTAATTATATACATACAAACGCACGTGCATGCGTACAGGTTGAGCCTGTGAGCACTTCAGCTCTTGGCTTTCAAAGCCTGCGAGCTAAAAAAGCAACAAAGCTCAATTGAGTCGTGTCGTGTTGCCACTGTCAAAATGACGTCATCCTTACAGACGGACACGTTAGTCCTTTATGATATGGGTACTGATTCCTGCTTTTTTACAAATATAACACTACTACAAAACTTATAAATTTACGTTTTTCAAACTGAAGTTTTAGAAAAAAACGTTTGTAGACCTCAAATTTGCCTAAAATTCAACGCCAGGTTTTTCTTCTTTTTTAACAATATCTCACAAAAGGTTAAAAGAAAAAAAAAAAGATCTGGAAGTTGAGTAACCTATGTACGGCCTGGGTAGCAGAGGGTTAAGGTGACAATATGAATGAGAACCCGTTCCACCCGATAGATGCCATTTCGGTCACCCAGGGTAAAACTTCCTGAACGTTGAGCGTTGCCCGTGATGCCAATAAATTAGTCTAATGCGCATAAATTTAGCAAATTCCAAGTTAACCAGGAACCGCAAAATCAGACACCTCTTCGCACGGAACAAGTCAGGGTATTCTCCCATTTCACATAAATAATTCCCGATAAAGAACAGCGTATAAACAAAAGCGGAAGACCTGCGCAATGTTGCCACGGCACGAAAATTCAATAAATAATAACCTAACCTCGTTCATACCTGCCTAAGCTTTTCCTCCTAATTTATACACACGAACCAGAAAATATCTTTTGATTCTTCCACTCGCAAAAAGCGATTCGTAATTTAAACGAATCGGACAGGCTTGACATCGCGAGATGAGTTGTGTATCTTCTGCAGAAATCGTCTGCGGCGGCTTGGAAAACGTGTTCTTTTTTTCTGCAAAAAAAGCTCGGCTCTAATTCAAGCGCAGATATGGATGTCATGACGGTCTTTATTTTTTGCATTTTTTTGAAATGAGTAATGTTATAATTGTTGGTAAAGACCCAGGAAGAAAAAAGAATGAAAAACGGCGCAGGATCGCTTCGTTCTTTAGTCGGAACTGAAGTGAAATGCGTTTTTGTTGGTTAGAACTGAAATGAAATGTTTGAATAAATGATCTTTTGTTGTTGGAAATGCATTTTGCTTTTGAAGCATTGTTAGCGTTATTTCTTGGTCCGTTTAGGCTTAGCTTTTCCCTGTTTGATAATGAGACATCACGAGCGCTTTCTGTTACAATAGATTTTTCGAATGAATTGTGAAAAGCACATGAAATTCCATTAAATCTCCCACTTCATTCTTTTCTGTTATATACGGAGAAAAAATAATGCACGAATGTTTCTTCCATTTCACGGCAGAATTCGTTTATGCGTATTTACAGATGAGTTATTACTTCACGAATTTTCTTTTCTTGAATGAAGACTGCAATCAATCTTCTGCTTTTTTTTTTTGTTTGTTTGTTTTCATTACAAAATATTTGAATACATATTTCATCAGACTATATTACAGATATAGCCTATTTTCTTAAATATTACCTCTGAACACATACTTCCAACTGCAAAGTTTCACAAAGAAAGGCGATTTGGAATTTGGTGGCAACAGTAGTGCCGTGCGAAATAAGGGGGGTGGGATGAAGGGGGCGGCCGCCCCGGGCACAGAATTATAGGGATTGCCAAATTTATACTACCAACGTCATTTTTGGCCTGTTACAAGAAAAGTTAGGTGGAGGGGGCACCAAATAGTAACTTTGCCCCGGGCAGTGTTGAATTCAGGGTAAGGCCCGGGGGGACATTCCCCCTCCCGGAGCATTGAATTGTCCTCCCGAAAATTTTGAGATTTTGTGTTTTCAATGGGCAATTCTTCCCCCCCCGGAACTCTATAATATCCCCCCTAGAGACAGAAATATCTCTCTCGGAGAAAAGTGTCTGAATTCAATACTGGCCTCGGGCGCAGTTTTCTCTTCGCACGCCCCTGAGTACCGGTTGCAACTTCCTTGGAGGGAAGAGGGGTGTCTGTTTGAGGAAATACACTAACTAAACTGTTATAGAAGCGTCGTAAGGTAAAATTATTAATAAGGAAAAAAAAACCTTATATTTTCCTAAATGAAACACAAAAAGTGACATTTTGATATTTGAAAAACTCACAGAGATAGACCATTCGAAAAAACGCTTTTTTACCTTCAACAGCTCGAAATTTTCCGATACAATTTCAGACACAATTTTAAAAGTAGAAACATGAATCTTGCTGAGGGGATTCAGCCGTGGTGCCGTGTGATGTCTTTTTTCGCTCAATTCATTAGAATTTGAGTTATAAACAATTATCTTATCAGTATGTCCCATTTTTTCCTTCCCAAATCTCCCGCTTTGGAAATTTCGGTTCGAAATGCCGTTTTTGATTGCTTTTATTTGCAATATTTTCTGCATTTATCAAAGAATCGACAATCACGGCATATTGTGTACTTTCCAAGTAAGCGATTTTGAAAGTTTGGTGCATTTGAGAGCAAAAAATGAATTAAAAAATAAATCGGAAAATAAGCAGTTTGAATCGAAACACACCCTTAAATTGATTGAAATTTTGTAGCTGATCCTTGTCTCTCGCATAATGATTGTGAATACACCCTTAAAATATGCCCCCTTTCGTTCCTGCTTTGTCCAGGCTCCTTCCATGAAATTTCTTCCGTTTTGCCAAAAGACCATCTACTTCTTCAAAAGTTGATGTGCAACCCTCTATAATTGCCCTTTCAACGCCTCATTCTCTACGTTTTTAACTCAACCCTTTTTCTTTTCTTTTCTGCGAATACGGGTTGTCGTGTCGACAGTCGGCCCGAATCCTAGACGGGCCACCCAGGGAGGGCGACAAAAATGATCCCGAGTCAAACTGGGGCTTCTTTTTTTTAACCCCAGTTTATCGAAACATTCATACGAATTCTTGCATGAAAAATTCTCTTTTACTCAAATTCAAATGCGAAGAACTCAAGCACGAGCCATCTAATAATATTATAACCTTCGTTCACGGTAGACTGGACCCTTTTTATGGACATGTTCGCTAACGTGCGATCGTGGTCGGCAGTCAGTCGCCAATACTTGGCACCCTATGAAGTTTTAAGGGCAGGGAGAAATAATAGTTCATCTTATAAATTTATTTAAGGGTGTTCGTAAATCAAAAGGGTCAACTTTGTGATGTAAGTTTTAATTCATTTTTGTTCGGAAATGCATGATGCTAGCGGACGTTGTTCTTCAGAAACAGTCTAATTGCACTGGAAAAGTGTTTTTTCGAATACATCCTAGGGTGTATTCGAAAAAACGCTTTTCCACTTTCAACAGCTCGAAATTTTCTGATACAATTTCTGACACATTTTTAAAAGTAGAAACATGAAACTGGCTGAGGTGATTTTTGAAGAGACGTACAAGGTGCCGTGTGATGTCATTTTACGCTCCATTCATTAGAATTTGAGTTATGAACAATCATCTTCTCACTATGACACTTTTTTTCGTCACAAATCTCCCGCATCGGGAAAACCGGTTAAAATTGCCGTTTTTGATTGCTTTTTTTTGCAATATTTTCTGCATTTGTCAAAGAATCGACGATTACAGCACCTTGAGTACTTTCTGAATAAGCGAATCTCCGAGTTTGATGCGTTTGAGAGCTAAAGTGAATTTGAAAATAAATCGGAAAATAAGCAGTTTGAATCGAAATACACCCTTAAAAATGTGTCTGAAATTGTATCGGAAAATTTCGAGCTATTGAAGGTGGGAAATAATTTTTTGGAATACAACCTTAAAAGACATGTACTATCAATAGTATATCAGACCCGAAAGAGTTGAGTATAAAATATATATATATATATATATATATATATATGGAATTTAAAGCAGATGGTGATTTAAATTTCGCTAAAACAACGCAATTCTAAATCGCCTATCTGCTGCATTGCATCTGAAACAACGTTCCTATCCACGACCCCAAAAAAAGTTTCTAATCAGTTTGCAAATTCCAGAGCTCCGAATAATGAAATAAAAAATATATCGGCGGAGAGAGTGGAGTTGTTTAAAAACTTCTTCCCGGAATGAGTCCATGGGAATAAGCAAAAAGAACGACTCCCTTGATGATCCCGTGTGTCTCTTAATTTGGGAGTCCCGGGAGACACATGAATCAGGGGGAATGTCATTAGGAGAAACACAAAAACTGGAACCGGAGAGATACTGAGGAGGAAGGGGTGCCACATTTGGCGATTTTCTGCTGTAAGGGAGAAAAAATTACAAATTCGTGATTTTAAGCCTGTATTTCGATTCAAACTGCCCATTTTTCCGATTTATTTTTAAATCCATTTTTGCTCTCAAATGCACCAAACTTTCAAAATCTCTTATTTAGAAACGACACAAGGGTCATTTTTTGGTAAACCCAGAAAATATTGCAAAAAATGCTGTCAAAGTTGACAATTTGAACAGAAATTTCCGAACCTGGAGATCTGGGGATGAAAAAATGATCGAACTGAAAAAACAATCGTTTATAAATCCAAGTCTAATTAATTCAGCGAAAAATTACATCACACGGCATCTTATACATCACTTCAAAAATCATCCCAGCAAATTTCATGTTTCTACTTTTAAAAATGAGTCTGGAATTGTATTGGAAAATTTTGAGCTGTTGAAGGTGAAAAATCTTTTTTTTTCGAATACACCCTTAAAAAGAAAAAAATCATAACGAAAGTAACCTCCAAAAACTAGGGATGTCGTGGTGGGTATACGAGGGAATACGCCGTATACCTTCTGGATTTTTTTAAAACACCGTATACCTTCTGTTTCTTAAATAAGGTGCAGCATATACATTCTAGACATTCTATACCTATGGTACCAGGGTTGGTACATGAATATTTATTTACTGGTACTCGAAAGTCCGATATTTGTACGTGAATGATAATGAATTTAATGCTTCAGTAGATGTTGAGTTGACCTTTTATCATTTTGAAAATCACGTAAAAAGACGAATTTTACGATGTTAAAAAAAAAAACCCATAAATTTCACAGAAAAAATTTATTTTTAACAGAAAAAACTCTTAAAAAACAGTTTTTTTTTCTATAAAAAATGTACATTTTGATATCTTAAATATATATATGTATATATATATATATCTTTTAATGAAAAATTACAGGTATTTTCTATAAATTAAACTTTTTTCTACTGTAGCCAAAATTGACGCCTTTTTTTTTTTTATTATTCTTTTTTAACAGTGTAAATTTTGTACTACGAATTTAGCATGTAAAATCATGCCAGTATTTCAAAATTAACTTTCACGATTTACAAAAAGCATTTATCTTGAAAAATTCGAATTTCCCGCAAACTTACATTGTAAATACACGAAAATGTACATTTTTTAATTTTTATGCATTTGATTTGTCCGTCCGTCTGTCCACCCTCTAACTCCTGCAAATACACCCTAATTTTCATGCAATTAATGCATGTTTGGTATTACATAGGAAATATATACGATTAACGGTAAAATTTACAGGGACACTCAAAAGAATTTGATTATATTATGATATATGAAGAAAAATCGTTTGGAGAGAATTTTAATGACATTATGCCATTTCAAATGCATTAAAACTGGTAGAAATCATTGAATTTCTCTTCGATCACGTTAAAACAGAGCATTCATAGCATTTTTTATTCATTTACAGGGACACACAAAATAAATCGCTTACAGCACTATCATTGCGTAATATTGGCTGGAGGATCTGTTTTAAAATTCGATATGCACTTTTAAATTTAATTAGTTTTTTGTATACTATTCTTTATATATAAATGCTATACCTTTTTTTTAAATGAAATTTGTTTGAAATCTTTATCACAATTTGTTTTCAAACTATCATTTTTTTTAAAAAGTTTTTATAACTTTTTTTTGCCATTGTGGCAACATAAGTATTCCATTTTCGGACATTAAACATGGACCAATCAGAAAACGAATTATATGAAATAAGTTGCGGAATACAACCAATAAAAAGATTCAAATGTACTTCAGATTTCCCAATTCTCTACCGAGAACAACAACTGTTTTACAAATAGTTAAAAAATTATCCAGCAATTAACAACAGGACGTCAAAGTCCCGATTATAACTACAGTCGAGTCTCTATATAACGAAATCCATCGTTCCAGTAAAAAATTCGTTATATAGAGAAATTCGATGTATAGAAAATGATGTTAAAAATCGTATTTAATGTGTAAATTTTGAACAAATATTATTTTTGATGTTTTTAATTAAGAATTTGAAATTTTTAAAAGTAAATATTAACCTAACATTCTATTTCTTAATTATTTAAACAGTTAAAAAAAAAAAAAAAGAGAGAGAGAGAACAGACATTTATTTGAAAGCTTAATGCAAATCAAATGAGGAAGACTTGCATTAATTTCAGACGAAGAAATCTGTAATTTTTTGTTGTTTTTATTTTAAAATTGTTACGCTCTCCAAAAAAAAAAAAAAAAAAAAAAAAAGGGGCTCAACTTTTAGCAAGGAATAAAAGTTGTCGTTAACATTTTCCTTCATTTGAAGGCCTCTCTTATGTGCTTCTCATTGATTCCTCTCTTACGTGTGTATCAATCCAATTGACTCTGTTTTGAGAAGGATGTGGAAAGGTGTGTGGGAGGTGGGATGAATTCGTTGGATTTAAAGAACAAGGAGTTGTGTAATAAAAAAAAAAAAAAAAAAAAAAAAAAAAAACTCAGCATTGAACATAAATCAAAAATAAATGATGGAAAATTGATTCCATATGAATTCGAATCTTTTTAAAACTGAATAAATTAGGACCAATTTTTGAAAAAAATCGTTATATGGAGACAGATATTTCGCTATATAGAGACTGTTTTTTATGTAATCATGCAAAAAGGAAACAGTTCCTACAAAAAATTCGTTATATAGAGAAATTCGATGTATGGAATTTCGTTATAGGGAGACTCGACTGTATATCCTTGACTGCGTCGAATGGTATCCCACATAATTTGGCAGAGATACAAACTAAAAATGGCTTAAATATACATATAAATAATTATTCTTTGGGGGGAGGGATTAAAAGCTGCAGTATATCGTATTTCTTAAAGCTTTCTATTTAAATAACATTGACAAACCAAGAAGATGTCTTTAATCAAAACGTTTATTTCGTTTTCCTTTTATTTAAAAAGCTTTTTCATATTTTACAACAAACGTTTGTATAGTCTTTTTTGTAGATAATTTCTTTCTTTACTTTTCTTTTTTTTTTTTTTTTAAAGCAGCCAGGAAAAATTAATGTTTTTTTTTAAGTAATGGGTCTTTTTTACATACTTATAGAAAATAGTCTAAAAAGAACTGTAAAAAATAAAGAAAAAAAAATGTAAGAGGGAGAAAAAACTTAATTGTCTTTATTTTCGCAGTATAGTATTTCATATAGTTCAGTTACAGACATTAGCAACCTACATTTTAAGAAAATAAGACTAAAGATAGAAAATAAAACTTCCAAAACAAAACGTTATGTAAAACTTTCAATTTTTTTCTTACTTAAATGCAACTGAATTATTTTTATCTCAACCAAATTATTAAAAAAAAATTAGAAAAAAAAATGAGATAAAAAGTCTGTAAATTTATTTCACAGTGCGGATGTAAAAAAAAAAAAAACAGTTAATTATATTTTCTCATTATTTTCGTAATTAAAACCTTGCACTTAGAGGAATTCTATAAAAAAATCTAATCTCCATGAATTAAGCTTTTTATTAAAATTAATTTTCTCATTTAAATCTGAATCATGTCGATTTCGCAGACAAGTATTTGGCCGACATTTTGCCTCTCAATGACGATATTAGCATCATTCCAAAATGCAGAAATTATTTTAAATTACTTTTCAACTTAAAGGATTGATGACAATTTTATTAGCAGTGTTTGCTTATTTAAACCTTTTTCAAAAATCCTTTTTCTTTAAAAGCTGCAAAAGGAAAACAAATGCTAATTTTTTATAAACATTCAAAATTGTTTTCTTTTCTCTTAGAAAATAGAAAAAACAAACTAGTAAGATAAGAATATAATAGACACAGGGGAGGGGGATTTGCAAATTGATTTCACACACGGGATAAAAAAATAAAAAAGTGCATAATTATCTTTTCTCATTTTTCGCAATTAATGCCTGGCACTTAGAGAAGCGATAAAGATTTTTATCTGCATCAATTAGCGAGAACGGCTTTCCATACTGAAACCAATCTTTCTAATTAAACCCCCATCATCTCGATTTAGCAGCCAATTGGCGAATCACTTGGCGACTCTTTCGTCTCCATAGCGTTATTTACAGTAAAATCTCTATGTAAGGTGGACTCGATTTATGACGGAAATCTTCCTAATTTGGTAAGATTTTCAATCTATAGACATGGAATGAAATTTGATTAGGGGTTTTCTTAAATCAAAAAGGACAACTTTGTGACATATGCTTTAATTTTTTTTTTTTTTTTTTTTTTTTTTTTCGGAAATGCATGGAAATATCAAGTTTTGTTATTCAGAAACTGTATAACTGCACTCAGTTTTCTGTTTTTATAAAAACACAATAGATTTTTCATAACAAGCCTTCAATGTTGACGTTTTTGAGCGCATTTCCCGACGAAAGGAGAAAAGCCAGTCGAAAAGCAGGAGAAAAACGGGTGATCACGTGATCGAAATAGCTTAGAACTGGATAGGTAATTTAATTATCATAAAATGGAAGATTAAGTTCGATTCAAAATGGCTTTCATAGTCAGGCATTTCAATTTTATAACTTTCTGTTAAAAAATGAATTTGTAAATGCGTCAAACCGTTTTGTACTTGTTGAGCGGAGCAGTTAAGGGTGTATTCCGATTCAAACTGCTTATTTTCCGATTTATTTTTGAATTCACTTTTGCTCTCAAACTCATCAAACTCGCAGATTCTCTTATTTAGAAAGTGCACAAGGTGCCGCAATTGTCGATTCTTGGATAAATGCAGAAAATATTGCATAAAAAGGAATCAAAAACGGCATTTTGAACCGATTTTTCCAAAGCGAGCTATCGGTGAACGAAAAAAAAAGGGTCATACTGAGAAAGTAATTGCTTATAAATCAAATTCTAATGAGCTGAGCGTAAAAAGACATCACACGGCACCTTATACGTCTCTTCAGAAATCCACTCAGCAAGTTTCATGTTTCTACTGTTAAAAATGTGTCTGAAAATGTATCGGAAAGATACGAGCTGTTGAAGGTGGAAAAGCGTTTTTTCGAATACACCCTTAAGAACACACTTAAGGGTTATTCGGAAAAAAAAAAAATTCTCCATCTTCAACGGCTCGAAATATTCCGATACATTTTCAGACACATTTTTAACAGTAGAAACATGAAACTTGCTGGGGTGATTTTGGAAGAGGTGTATAACAGGCCGTGTGAGGTCATTTTATGCTGAATAATTTACAATTTGATTTATAAACAATTATTTTCTGTATTCGATTATTTTTTCGTTCCTCCAGGTTTGGAAATGTCTGTCCAAATTGGCAACTTTGACTGCCTTTTTTGCAATATTTTCTACATTTACCGAAAAATAGACCAACACGGCACATTATTTAGTTTCCAAATAAGGGATTTTGAAAGTTTGATGCATTTGACATTAAAAATGAATTAAAAAATAAATCAGAAAATAAGCAGTTTTAATCGGAATACACCCTTAAACCTAAAAAATCATTTAGCAGAAAACCTTTAATTTTCTCCTTGCATTTTAAAGAAATGGTGACAATTTTATAAAAAGTGTTTGTCCATTTAAATAACCTTCTTCAAAAATCATTTTTCTTTAAAAGCTGCAATGGGAAAACAAATGTTAATTTTTTTAATCATTCAAATCTATTTTCTTTTCTCTTTTTTTCTTTAAATTATTAAAGATGAAAATATAAAAAAGCTTATAAAAATAAGGGACACAGGGCAGGGGGATATGCAAATTGATTTCACGCACGGGATAAAAGAAAAGAAAAGTGCCTAAATGCCTTTTCTCATTTTTCGCAATTAATGCCTAGCATTTAGAGAAGCGATAAAGATTTTTATCTGCATAAATTAGCGGGAACGGCTTTTCATACTAAAACCAATCTCCCTAATTAATTCCCAATTATCTCGATTCGGCAGCCAAATGGCGAATCATTTGGCGACCTTTTCGTCCCGATGATATCACTTCGTCCATTTTTAGGTGCGTTCGTAATTATGTAAATACGTAGCACCTATAGTTGTCGTTCAGTCCGTCCGTCTGTCTGTCCGTCTGCCTGTCCGTCCGCATATAACAATGCAAAAACTACCCAACCGAATAGTTTGAAATTTAAAATATATAATTATTACATAATTTTGTCGAGTCATTTCAAATTCTATGAGAATCGGATGGATAGATCAATTACAGGGACGATCAAAAGTATTCCGTCACATTACGGTCAATGAGGGAAATTGTTTCAAATGCATTTTAATAATATTACACTCATTCGAACATAATAATATTGATATGCATCATAAAGTACATATTATAATATAGATTTTGCATAATCGGTTGTGCAAAGAACATTTGTTATTGATTTACAAGGCCACACAAAAGTATTCCGTTACATAATGAGTGTAGAGAGAACATTGTTTGGTGCGCATTTTAATTGTAATTAACTATTTACAGTTTTATGAGATTGATATAAGAGACTGATATTTTTAAAACTTCGTTATCGTACGAACGCACCTCATTTGCTACGCTTCACGTGCAATTTCCAACTTGTTAATTTTTACACCGTTGCGTAGAGATAAAAAATGAACTTTTTAATGAAATTTGTTTGAAATCTCTATAACAATTTGTTTTTAAATTAATTTTTTTAAAGTTTTTACTGCACTTTTTGTTATTGTGGCTACAGAAGTATTCCATTTTTGGACAAACTTGGACTAATCAGAAAACGAATAAAATAAAAAACAGAAGCATTCCATTTTTGGACATTAAACTTGAACCAATCAGGAAACGAATAAAATAAACCAACTTTATTGCGGAATTCAACCAATAAAGAGATTCAGATATACTTTAGATTTTCGAATTCTCTACAAAGAACAACAACTATTTTTTTCCAAATAGTTAAGGGAAAAAAATAGAAATTAAAATGCGTATACTATTTCAAAAATATCGTCTGTTATAAAATCCGGTGAATTTCGGTTTTTTATTTCGTTTAATAATTTGGATAATAGAGTTTCATAATATTTTGTTAACTTTAGCTTAAAATAATGTTTGTTTGAGAGTTAGACTGACCAATATAAGATGTATTTTTTACTGTAACTAATTTTGTAGATTTAGATCTTTCTTAAAGATTTCCTTTCGTCGAATTTCGACGGATTCCACTTCGTATTTTATAAAAAGGAAACTTTTCAAAGATTCAAATATCTTTATTTCCGACTCATTTCTGAATTCAATTATGAATTATTTTTATTATTATTAACACAGTTAGAAAAAAAAGATGATTTTACGGAAATTATGTTCCTAAGCTGGAACAATTTACTGTTTTTTAACGGAAGAATTTCCTTAAATTACATAAAATAAATGGAAACAAATAAATAGAAAATAAAAAATAAAAATATTAAAATATTAAAATGCAACCGAGATATCTTTATAAATTTCTTCCTTAGGATTAGTAGCGAACGAGTCTTTTCATTCGAATGAAGTAGCCTCTTAATTGCCCTCTCTGATTTTCAAAATGATAAGCGATAAAAAATCGAATCTCCACGAATAACCGACATCTTAAAATCAAAACCGAACATCTCGCCAAATGGCGCCGCGTTTGGCGACCGTTTCACCCCCAATTACGTAATTCCTGGGAACCCCCGAGAGAGAGAAACAATACAATAGAGGACAATTAGAAAAATTGAATTGAGTGTATGAATTTAAAGCACTTCCTTTAAACAAGGCGGATTCCTTAATGGCTTTTTGTTTTATTTAAAGCCAAAAAGTCTTTTTCCTTTTTTTCCTCTTTTTTTTTTTAACTTTATTGTCAAGCTAAGCCTTTTTTTTCCCTCCTATTTTTTTTTCCTCCGTTTCATCCAATTTCCATTTTAAGTAAACTGCTTTATTTTTTTTTTTTTTTTTTTTTTTTTTTTTTTTTGCCGGGAAATGACAAAATTAAACAAATATATTGTCAAAGTTTTTATAATGGAAAGAAAAGATTATTTTATTTTATTTTATTTTATGTGGGTAAGATATTAAAAATCAGAGAGTGCATAAATTTTACGAAAGGGGAGTCATGAAATATTTGGATTTTTTAAAAGTTTTTATTTTTATAATGGAAGCATAATATTAATTAAAACATATTTGTGTTTTTTGTGAAGGTAATATGCTTTACTTATACTTTAATTAGATTTTGAATTGTTAACATTGTGATGTCATTTTTACTTTCTTCTATCTTCAATAGAAGTATTCTAATCGAAATTTTTTTCGACTTCCGGATTTCGACGGATTTACACGTTTTAAGGGCCGGAGATTCCAAAAAAACATGTTTTTGCAAAATATCTGTCTGTGTGTCCATATGTCGCCATTCTGCCATCAAAAAGTAGATGAAGATATGCATAGAATTGAACCAAATTTTTGTGAATGTTTTTGGCTGTAGCAAGCAGGTTCACCTTCAATTTTGAAACATTCCGCCGGAAGAGGGCGCTGCAATAACAACTTATATGCCATTTTCAATATTTTTCCTTTTTCCTTTTTTTCCTCTTTTTTTTTTTTTTTTTTTTTTTTTTTTTTTTTACTTTATTGTCAAGCTAATTTTTTTTTTTCATCCAATTCACGTTTCATCCAATTTCCATTTTAAGTAAACTGCTTTATTTTTTTGCCGGGAAATGACAAAATTAAACAAATATATTGTCAAAGTTTTTATAATGGAAAGAAAAGATTATTTTATTTTATTTTATTTTATGTTAGTAAGATATTAAAATCAGAGCGTACATAAATTTTACGAAAGAAATAAAATATTTGAAAGAAATAAAATATTATTAATATTGCCCTGAAATATCTGGATTTTTAAAAGTTTCTACTTTTAAAATGTAAACATAATATTAATTAAAGGATATTTATATTTTTAGGCGGGTAATATGTTTTACATAATTAGATTTTGCTTGTTTTGGCACCAGTTTTTAAGAGACATTATTTTGAAAACCAGACAAAGTGAGATAGTTATGATTTGCTTCATTTTTTTATGTGGAAGTAGATCATATGTAATGAATAATGTGCAATTTTGAAGCCCTGAAAAAATTTCCTATAGAAAATGTCAAAGTTCAAGATTGCGTATGCCATTTTTCAGAAAAAATTAAATACGAGTATGTTTTGACTGCTATCTCTCCGGCAAGTAGCAAGATACCAAAATTCTTTTCGCATAAACTGTTAGTGTAACACTATCTGCATATTAAAATTTAGTTGTTTACATCCGGCATTGTTATTCTACGTTGTTATGTTGACACAGAGTACAATCAAAATGAAGTTTTTGTCCATATCCAGCATTTAAGGGTGTATTTGAAAAAAACGTTTTTCCACCTTCAACAGCCCGAAACTTTCTGATACAATTTCAGACACATTTTTAAAGATAGAAACAGGAAACTTGCTGAGGGGATTTTTGAACAGACTTATCAGGTGCCGTGAGATGTCATTCTTCGCTCAATTCATTAGAATTTGATTTATAAACAATTACCTTCTCAGTATGACCCTTTTTTTGTCCACAGGTCTCCCGCTTCGAAAAAATCGGTTCAAAATGCCGTTTTTGATTGCTTTTTTTGCAATATTTTCTGCATTTATCAAAGAATCGGCGATTACGGCACCTTGTGTACATTCTGAATAAGAGAATTTGCCAGTTTAGTGCATATGAGAGCAAAAATGAATTTAAAAATGAATTGGAAAACAAGCAGTTTGAATCGAAATACACCCTTAATATCTTATTTAAGAAACACTATCCCAAACTTTTTCTTATTGACTATAAAAGCTAAATAATATAATACTGCATCAAGATATTGTTGCTGTTAGCAAATATAATCTCTTAAATATCCAAAATTTTTAATAATCTGTAACATTTAAGTTAGCGTTATCTAAAATAAGCGTCACTGTTGAATAAAACAAAACCTATCACGCAATAGTTGAACATATTTACAAAAACATGGGGGGGGGGGATGGGGTCTCTTGATATTTAAAAAAAAAGGGACAAATTTTTGAAACAAACAATGTCAATGATCACACTTCCTTCCCTGTTAGAAAATAATAAATACTATTTTTTTTTCGTCTTCCTATGTCTTTTTTCTATGAGAAAATGGAATATCCTTTCTTTGTGTCCCGTTCTGAAAGAGAAATGGGATATTTCATTTTCTGATAGTGGATAAATCTGGTCATTGACATTGCTTTTTTTTTTTTTTTTTTTTTTTTTTTTTTTTTTTTTGTAACTTTTCAAATTTTTTTTTTTTTTTCATATAACATTATTTTTATTTTACAATTATTACAATACACATCTTACATCTTACAATATTTGCAATTTTACAAAAGGACAAGCTAAAGGTCGATATTTTCACACCCGGCTGTAGCAAGAGAAACATATTCCGGAGTTACAATTAAAATAATGTTTTGATACTACCCTGTTACCCCGTCGACCGATTTCGCCAAATTATACATATTGACGTAATTTTTATTCTAAATAATTAAAAAAAAAAAAAAATTAGTAGAATATTAATAAAAATACAAATAAAAAGTCGAAATAAAAATCACTTAAAGACGTTTTAAAAATATGTATCGTATGTAATGTCATTGAATTGACATTCACGATCATCCATTATCGGCATTTAATCTTACAATTTGGCGACAGGATAACAGAGAAGTACCAATATTTTTAAGCTCGGTATTTTTTTCTCACTCTTGACGTGAATTTTTGAGTTAAACAATAAAATAAAAAAAAAATAATTTATTTAACAAAAATCCCTTATTTGATCTCCGTATTCAAAAGTTAGAGTAATTATTTTTTTTAAATCTGAAACCAAAATTGAAAAAGTAAAAACCCAGTAAAAAGTAAAGTAAAAACCAGTTGTAGATCGTCCTCAGCTATCCCATGGGAAAAAAAAATTATGTAAAAAAGTAAAATATCAAAATTTGAGCGAGATATTTGAAAAGAACGCCGCTATAGACTTAACATTACCATGCGGTAGTGTGGGGTCTTAAGGGCGTTCTCAACTGCTTTGCCCAACAAGCTCAAAACGTTTTGACACATTTACAAATTTTTTAACGGAAAGCCATAAAATAAGAAACCTTGACCATGGAAGTGATCTGAAATCGAATTCAGTTTTCCATTTTTTTTTAATCATTAGATTACCTATTGAATAAGCTGTTTTGATCACGTGACCACACTTTTTTCTGGTTTTTCTGCTTTCGTCGGAAAATTCATTTCAAAGCGTCAAGTTTGATGGCTTGTTCTGAAACATCTATTGCGTTTGCAAAAAAGCAGAAAAAGGAGTGCGATTCGATAGTTTCTTAACAATAATACCTGCTAGTTTCAGGCATTTCCGAAGAAAAATAAATTAAAATTTATGTCACAATGTTGCTCTTTTTTGATTTAAGGTTGTATTCAATTGCTTCGCTCAACAGGCGCAAAACGTTTTGACACATTTACAAATTCATTTTTTTAGCGGAGAAGAGATGAAATTGGAAGGCCTGGCTATGGAAGCGATTTCGAATCGAACATAGTTTTCCATTTTATGGCAATTCAATTACCTATCCAGTTTTAAGCTATTTCGATTGCGTGATCACTCGTTATTCTCCTGCTTTTTCTGATTTCGTCGGAAAATGTGTTTAAAAACGTCCACTTTGAAGGTTTGTTATATAAAATCTATTGCGTTTGCAAAAAAAAAAAAAAAAAAAAAAAAAAAAAAAAATTGGAAATTGAGTGCAATTTGATAGTGTCTGAACAACAAAAACTGTTCGTTTCATGCATTCCTGAAAAAAAAAAATAATTTATAACTTACGAACTTAACTAACTTATTTTACTTTAACTTAACTCACAAAGTTGTCCTTTTTGATTTAAGAACACCCTTAAATGAATATTTTTAAGCTCGGAACTTTTTTTCTTCACTCTTGACGTGAATTTTTGAGTTAAGCAATAAAACAAAATAATTTATTTAAAAAAAAAAAAAAAAAAAAAAAAAAAAAAAAAAAAAAAAAACTATTTGTTTTCTGTATTCACCGCTGTCACTGTCAATGATTTGTAAAAGCTTTTATCAAAAATGTCGCTCCAAATTCCAAAAAAAGAAGATACTACGCCACTTCACTTCAATTCGTTTTTCTTAAAGAAATTTTAAAACAAAGTATGTGCATATATATCGACACACTTTAAAAATCACAGTCGAATAAATAGTTCGGTTGTAGGTAATTTGCACGGGGGAGAAAATATTGAATCAGCTCGCGGGCGAAATCAAAGGGAAAGGAGTTGAGTTGTTCGAGTTGAGATGTTTTATTTATGAATACGACAGCAGAAAAACTCAAAATGTGCGATAGCTTATGCCAAAAACTTTCAAGTACATAATTCTGCGAATAAAATAAATAAAAATAACAAGAAAGAACGGGATCAAAGTGAATGAGTTGAGTTGTTTTATTTATGAATTCGACAGCAGAAAAACGCAAAAGGCGCGATGGCTTATGCCAAAAACACTCAACTACATAATGCTGCGAATAAAATAAATAATAAAAAGAATGAGAAAGAACGGTTTGAAGTTTGTTTGAAATGAATTTTTTGTTTTTCTCCATTTTGTAGTCGGCGAAAAGATTCAAAGATGAACTGTCGCCTAAATTATGCAAAGAAAAATCTTTAAAAGCGGTGGAACAAATCTTTTGAATATGCTTATTAGTTTAAAGTGCGAACTAAAAGTTTCATAGGCTGTGTCTAAAAAGAAATAGAATGGGGGTTCATATTGTGTAGTTTGTATTTAAAAAAAAATTCTGTGTTTAGTATTTTAATCTAATTTTTTTTTCTTTAATTTCTTTTTTTCTTCAGTACTATATGTACCTTATTTATATTTTAAGGGGAAATATTTGACAGTCAATTTCTCATTCCTTTTTAAATTCATTTTTGCTCGCAAATCTTAAAAAAAAACCAGGCAGTTATATTTTAAAAATACAACATTGAACTTTTTTTTAAAGATTTCTTTGCTAAATTTACTTAATTTTTTCATTATCAACGTTTAATTACACAATATAAATGTTCATTTTTTGGTTTTTATGGCCGAGTAACGAATTTTTGATTATTAGAAAACCAGTTTTTCTCTTCTCTCTTGCTAATTTTCTCTTTTCGTCAGGAAATTCAGTTGAAAACGCCCACTCTGACAGTATTTTTAAAAAGATCTCAAATATGTCACTTAAAAAAGGAAAATATCTTTTATTTAGACATGGTTTCCTAATAACAACATCTGCCCCTTTCATGCGATTCTAAATAAAAATGAATTAAAACTTGTATCATAAAGTGGCGTTAAGTGGAGTTTGAATCGAAATACACCCTTAAGAGTGTATTTCGATTCAAACTGTTCATTTTCGGATTTATTTTGGCTCTCAAATGCATCCATTTGGCAAATTGTCTTATTTAGAAAATACACAAGGTGCCGTGATGGTCGATACTTTGATAAATGCAGAAAATATTGCAAAAAGAATAAAAAAAGCAATCAAAAACGGCATTTTGAACCGATTTTTCCGAAGTGGGAAATCTGCGAACGAAAAAAAGGCCATACTGAGAAGATAATTGTTTATAAATGCAATTTCAATGAATGGAGCGTAAAATGACATCACACGGCACCTTATATGTGTCTCTTCCAAAATCGCCTCAGCCAGTTTCATGTTTGTACTTATAAAAATGTGCTTGAAAATGTATCGGGAAATTTCGAGCTGTTGAAGGTGGAAAAGCGTATATTTTCGAATACACCTTTAATCTTATAATCTGGGTGTTTTTCAGTGACTAGTGCGAGGCCTTAAGTTTTGCCACCATTCAATTAGTAAAACATGAATAAAAAATAAGCCAAGAATAAAATTTGGGCTCCACATATATTTTTTTTGTCTACTGCCTCACTGAACCAGACAACCTCATAAAACCAATTTTCTTAATGAATTCGAGTCCAACAACCCACTTCAAACATTCTCCAGTCCCCTCCTGACCCCCTCCCCTCCCCCCACTCTTTGCTAAACCCACACACAGATAGATCTATCTACATTAATGCGTTATTTGTCATCGCTGTGTGTAGTACAGACAGACGACACAATAAGGCAGACGACACAAAACATTTATCCAGTCAAAGCGGGCCGAACCCATCCCCCGGTCCACCCAAGCGCGAATAAGCTCGTCATAGGGATATCCCGTCTCAAAAAGCCCCCCCCCCCCTCTTCTTCCATCTGTTGAGGATATCAGTGTCGTCCGGGTGGGGGTCTGTCTCGATGTCTGTCTGTCCTGATGTATCGGAGAGGGTGTTAGTTTTAGCATGAAAAAGATATGTGTAATAACATGTGAAGGAGACGGTTCCAGTTGAAATATCGATACCTCTGATCTCGGTGATAGTACCACTGCCGCACTTACGGGGGGGGGGACTGAGGGGGCTGAAACCCCACTCAGATTCTAAGACAAAAATAGTTATTAAAATTTTTCTATTTAAAAACTGGAATTTTTGAAAAATATTTATTTTGTCTTACTTTTTTCTCTGTTATGCATTTTCTTATGAAATTAAAAATATCAGTATAAAAGATGCTTATTAATGTAAATCTTAAATTATGCACAGTTTTTAGGTGCGTTCGTAATTATGTAAATACGTAGCACCTATTGTTGTCGCTCAGTCCGTCCGTCTGTCTGTCTGTCCGTCTGTCCGTCCGCATATAACAACGCAAAAACTACCGAACCGAATCGTTTGAAATTTAAAATATACATAATTATAACATAATTTTATCGAGTTATCAATTACAGGGACAATCAAAAGGATTCCGTTACATTACGGTCAATGGGGAAAAAAGTTTCAAATGGATTTTAATCGTTTGAAATTTAAAACATATAATTGTTGCGTAATTTTGTCGAGTCATTTCAAATGTTATGAAAATCGGATGGATATATCAATTACAGGGACAATCAAAAGGATTCCGTTACATTACGGTCAATGGGGAAGAAAGTTTCAGATGGATTTTAATCGTTTGAAATTTAAAACATATAATTGTTGCGTAATTTTGTCGAGTCATTTCAAATGTTATGAAAATCGGATACATAGATCAATTACAGGGACAATCAAAAGGATTCCGTTACATTACGGTCAATGGGTAAAAAAATTTCAAATGCATTTTAATCGTTTGAAATTTAAAACGTATATTTATTACACAATTTTTTCGAATCATTTCAATTTTTTTGAAAATAGGATGCATAGATCAAATACAGGGACAATCAAAAGTACTCCGTAACATTACAGTCAATGGAAAAAAAAAAAAAGTTTCAAATGCATTTTAATAACATTACACTCATTCGAACATAATAATATTGATATGCATCTATAAAGCACATATAATAATATAAATTTTGCATAATCTGTGTAGCAAAGAACATTTATTATTGATTTACAAGGCCCCACAAAACTATTCCATTGCATAATGGTATAGGGTGAACGTTGTTTGATGAGCGTTTTAATTATAATTAACTATTTACAATTTTATGAGATTGATATATGAGAGTGATATTTTTAAAACTTCGTTATCGTACGAACTCACCTCATTTGCTACGCTTCAAATGCAATTTCCAACTTGTTTGCAATATTTTCAACATTTACCAAAAAATCGACCCTCACGGCACCTTGTGTAGTTTCTAAATAAAAGATTTTGAAAGTTGGATGCGTTTGAGAGCAAAAATGAATTGAAAAATAAATCTGAAAATAAGTGGTTTGGATCGGAATACACCCTTAAGGGTGTACTGAAAGATATGAAGTGTTGGAAAATGAATAAATCAATGTATTCATATCGAATTGAGTGTAATTGGATCAGAAATGAAGACATTGCTTTTTCAATGCTGAAACATCATATGTTATTAAATTCAAACAAACAATAATTGTGTACCTTGTATTGTTTTATTTCATTCAGCGTGGCATAAAATATGCTTATTAATGTAAATCTCAAATTATGAACAGTTTTTTTTAATAGCTTAAAAGCGCTTGCAAATAATGCCCTTGTCATAAAGATATTCGATTTGAGTATCATGCTAATAAATTTGCAATTTTTCTTAATAAAAAATCAATTAAAGTTGTATTTGAAAAAATGATTTTCCACCTTCAACACCTCGAAATTTTCCGATGCATTTTCTGACACACTTTTAAAAGTAGAAACATGAAACTTGCTGAGTGTATTTTGGAAGAGACGTATAAGATGCCGTGGGATGTCATTTTTCGTTGAATTCATTTAGAATTTGATTGACAAACAATTATATTCCCAGTTCGATCATTTTTTCGTTTTCAGGGTCCCCCGCTTCGAAAATTTCTGTACAAATTGTCACCTTTGATAGCACTTTAAGAAATATTTTATACATTTATCAAAAAATCGACCATCATGGCACCTTGTGTAGTTTCTAATTAAGAGATTTTGAAAGTTTGGTGCATTTGAGAGCAAAAAATAAATTAAAAAATAAGCGGTTTTGATCGGAATACACCCTTAAACGTTTATTGTTCATAATTTTGAGCAATAAATAAATGCCAGTATATTTTTACTTTAATTTGTAAGTTCAGGGGGTAGTAGGGATTCATATTTGAACACCAGGGAACCAAAAATGTGCACATGTGAAAGCGACTATAAGTATACACTTGAAATGTCGATTGTTGATATTCATCGTTTTTTGGAGCCCCTAAAAAGTGTCAATCCGTCGAAAAAAAATTTCAATTACATTACAATAAAACCCCTCTAATTCGGATCTCCAGATAATCCGGATCAATTTCGTCATTATTATTATTATTATTATTATTTTTAAATCAAGTTTCAGAAGCGATTGGCTAATTTCTATAGCATCAACTTGTTTCATTGTCATATTCTAAAAAAAAAAAAAAAAAACTTTTTCTGAAATCTTTTCGTAAGGATACCTTGTGCTTTCTTACTTGAACTCTTTGATGTTATCTTTCAAAGAACATAAAGGTCATTTTCTGTAAGAATTTTTTATTTTATGTCATTATTTTCTAATTTTCCGGATAATCCGGATTTTCGAAAATCAGGATATGGTCTGGGGGTTTTACTGTACTTCCTACTGTTGGAGATAGGTGAAAGTAAAAAGGTTGAGTACGACTCTTCTAAAGGGGTTAGGTTCAACAAAGTTACCCCTTTTGATTTAAGAACACCCTTAAGCGTGTATTCGAAAAAACGCTCTTCCACCTTCAACAGCTCGAAATTTTCCGATACAATTTCAGACACATTTTTAAAAGTAGAACACATGAAACTTGCTGAGGGGATACCTGAAGGGACGTATGAGGTGCCGTGTGATGTCTTTTTACGCTCAGTTCATTAGAATTTGGGTTATAAACAATTACCTTATCAGTGTGACACTTTTTTTCGTTCCCAAAACTCCCGCTTGGGAAAAATCAGTTCGAAATGCCGTTTTTGATTGCTTTTTTTGCAATATTTTCTGCATTTATTAAAGAATCGGTAATCACGGCACCTTGTGTACTTACTTGTGTAGAGATTTTGAAAGTTTGGTGTATTTGACAGCAAAAATGAATTCAAAAATAAATCGGAAAATAAGCAGTTTGAATAGAAATACACCCTTAAGGGTGTTCCCAACTGCTCCGCTCAACAAAAGCAAAACGTTTTACACATTCACAAATTCATTTTTTAACGGGGAAGATATAATGTTGGAAGACCTGACTATGGAAGCGATTTGGAATCGAACTTAGTTTTCCATTTTAGGATAGTTAAATTACCTATCCAGTTCTAAGCTCTTTTTATCACGTGATAACCCGTTTCGTCCCGCTTTTCGACTGGTTTCTCTGCTTTCGTCGGAAAATGTGTTCAAAAACGTCAATTTTGAAGGTTTGTTATGAAAGATCTATTGCGTTTGTAATAAAACAAAAAACTGAGTGCGATGAGATAGTTTCTCACCAATAACATCTGCTAGTTTCGTACATTTCTGAACAAAAATAAATTAAAACTTATGTCACAAAGTTGACCCTTTTGATTTAAGAGCACCCCTAAGGAGTTAGTTTCAACTTTGCAACTTAAAAGCGTTACTCAGATTTCCTCACGAAAGCAGTTTAATAGTTCAGGGTGCATAATTTTAAGTCCTTATCTCTCATCTATAATACAAACATAAACTCCCTCTATCATCCAAGCAGAGGCCTATTTGTCAGAAACTCGTAAAATCGTGTGGGGACGGAATAATAACCCGGAGAGTGCCGGTTTCCTCCGGAAATCAATTTCCGGAATTTCCCACTAGGGGACGCTTCTTGTTAATATTCATGATATTTTTGTTATGTTTGGAGAAAAAAAAAAGGATGTGGGGAGAAAGATCACTCGAGTTAAAATGCTCCTCACTTCCCATGTCGGGATGGAATGATATCTAATAAATATTTTTTAATTCAGCACAACTTGGTTCTTTGGTTGCCTCAATTGTTGAAATTTTGGGTACTACTTCCTTCGCCAAACTATACAAATCGCCTTATTATGCAAATTCGCGTAATTTTTATTTTAAATAACAAAAGAACAAGTAAATTAGTGAAATATTAATTCAAATACAAGAAAAATTCCAATTAAAAATCACCTCACACTCAGATATGGATGCTCAGATTTCACGAAATTTTCTTCTTTTATGAGGAAACCGTTTCCTGGGAAATGCAATATTTCATCGTTTTGAGTAAATTTGTTTCGTTAGTTATTTGCCGAATAGAAATTTTGTCAAAAGTACTTATTCAGAAATAGCAATAAGATGGCTGGTGCTGCCATCTATTGAACAGTTAAGAAACTTCTGTATTTATCAACAGGGGGGAAAAACTGGGGGATTCGAACCTTCACGGAGATTTGAACTCACAACCTCTTTTTGGGAGGCCATCGCTCTAGCAGTTACGCCAAACCGTCTTCGATTATTGATTTTAAATGTATCTAGTAGATTTTATTGAACGACAGCGGATCTATACCAATTGCGACTACATTGTAAAAGTATGGAACACTTTTGATACACTAACTGAACATAAAAATCAACATTTCTAATTAAAATCTTTTTTCAATTATGTTATGAATGTGTTGTACGAAATAAAAAGTGTTGTTAAAAATTACAAGAGGAGAAAATGTGTTTTCTAAACATATTTCAAAACATTCATTTTTAAAAATGTGTCATTTTAAAGGCATCATCTAGAAAATATTTTGAAAGGGTTTTACAGTTACTGTTGTTTCAAGTTGTGTGGTGTTCAAAATGTGTTGGTAATTTCAGGACAAAGTGTTTTAAGGTTGATCTCAACTGCTCCGCTCAACAAGAGCAAAACGTTTTGACACATTTACAAACTCATTTTCAAACAGAATAATATAAAATTGGGAGACCTGAATAAAGAAGCGATTTGGAATCGAACTCAATTTTCCATTTTATGATCAATAAATTGCATATCGAGTTAGAAGCTATTTTGATCACATGATCACACCTTTTTCTTCCTTTCGTCGACTGGTTTTTCTACTTTCGTCGGAAAATGCAATTCAAATGTCAAAAATTTTGACGGCTTGTTCTGAAATATCTAGTGCGCTTGCAAAATAACAGAAAAATGAGTGAAATTCGATAGTTTCTGAACAACAACACCTGCTAGTTTCATGCATTTCCGAAGAAAAACCAACCAAAACTTATGTCACAAAGTTGGCCTTTTTAATTTGAGAACGCCCTCAAGAAGTTTTATTCATCAACACTATTTACAGCACTCTTTCAATACCATTAGCAACACCATTTTTAGAACACATTTCTTGAGAGCAACACATTTTGCAATCTATTATGAACACAATCCCGCACAAAAACGCTTCACAACACATTAAGGATGTATTTCGGTTCAAACTTCTTATTTTCCGAATTTTATTATTATTATTATTATTTTTATTATTTATTTATTTATTTTTTTTTTTTACTCACAAATGCATCCCAACGGGTCAATTGCCTTACTTAAAAAGTACTCAAGGTGCCGTGAGGACCGATTCTTTGATAAAGGTAGCAGAAAATATTGCAAAAAAAAAAAAAAAAAAAAAAAAAAAAAAAAGAACCAATCAAAAACGGTATTTTGAACCGATTTTTCTGAACAAGTTTCATGTTTCTGCTTTTTAAAAATATGTCTGAAATTGTATCAGAAAATTTAGAGCTGTTGAGGATGGAAAAGAGTTTTTTCAAATACATATACACTCTTAATGTGTTATAAGTTTGTGTATTTTTGTGTGTGAGTTTTTGTAGTATAGATATCACGTCACCTGAGAATAATAAAGTTCTATCTGTGTTTCTGAAAATATTGGCTTACCGATATAGAAATGTTCTACTTGTATGTATGAAGACATTTTTGCCTCAAAATGATGTTGTATATAATTTACGTATGGCATTACGATTATGTTATGACATTATTTTAATCCAGAAATGCCTTTTATGGATACAAATAGAACATTTCTATATAGATTTTTTCAAAAACGCAGATAGAACCTTATTATTCTCAGGTGACGACTAGATACTCAGACATCTTTCCCAACATGAAAAGACTGGTTACCTATGACTCTCATCTCCTGTAGGAGATAGCAACCGATAAGGCGCCAGACAAACAAGAGGAATGCCTCGATTTCCATCTAGGGGATTAACGAGACCCCATCTGCCAGCATTCGGGGGCAGCGGGTCGGAAAATCGCGCAGGGCCTCGGCCCCAGCATCTGTTTAAAGCGAGACCCGCGGATTAAGCAAATTTCGGCGAGCGTGAGAACTTTGTCGGCTCGCGAAAGAATGCGACAATGAGACAGTGGTGTCTGTACCGACACCGTCCTCCCATTGTCCTCCAACCGAGGATAGCGCTTCACTTTAATGAGGGCGGCGAGGCGTTGGTATTAAAAAAAGAGAAGTTTTAAAAGGTAAAACGTAAACACTTTCTGACGAACATCAGCTGTCGAGGTTTCAACTTATTTTTTTTTCTTAATTTTTTATTTTTATTTTATAGAGAGTGAGGACATGATTTTAAGCTGGAAAAAGGATATCAGGATGAGTGGAGATGAGCTTTTTGGTTCTGGTAAACAATTCTGTTGACAGTAGTTGTCTAGTTTCTACTTTAAGGGTGTATTTCGATTCAAACTGCTTATTTTCCGATTTCTTTTTGAATTCATTTTTGCTCTCAAATACACCAAACTTTCAAAATCTCTTATTTGGAACGTACACGAGGTGCCGTGAGTGCCGATTCTTTGATAAATGCAGAAAATATTGTAAAACAAAAGCAATCAAAAACGGCATTTCGAACCGATTTTTCCCAAGCGGAAGATCTGGGAACGAAAAAAGGGATCATACTGAGAAGGTAATTGTTTATAACTCAAATTCTAATGAATTAAACGTAAAAAGACATCCCACGGCACCTCATACGTCCCTTTAAGAATCCCGTCAGCCAGTTTCATGTTTTTACTTTTAAAAATGTGTCTGAAATTGTATCGGAAAATTTCGAGCTGTTGAAGGTGGAAAAGAGTTTTTTCGAATACACCCTTAAGGGTGTATTCGAAAAATGCTTTTCCGCCTTCAACAAATTTTCCGACACATTTTTAAAACTAGAAACATGAAACTTGCTGAGGTGATTTTTGAAGAGACGTATAAGGTGCCGTGTGATGTCATTTTGCGCTCCATTTATTATAAACAATTATTTTCTCATTAGTATAATTTTTTTCTCGTTCTCAGATCTCCTACCTCGGAAAATTCGGTTCAAAATGCAATCTTAGACAGCGTTTTTTTTTTTGCACTATTTTCTTGGCTTTATCAAAAAAATTGACAAGCACGGCACCTTGTGTATTTTCTAAATAAGAGAATTCGCCAGATTGATTCTGAAAAATGAATGTTAGGATGAGTGGGGATGAACTTTTCGGTTCTGGTAAACAATTCTGATGACTGGTACCGGAGTTGTCTCGTTTCCAGCATGTGGTATTTTAAAAAAAAGCTCTTTCAACAACGCGAGAATCATTCTGTAATTATAAATTATTATTATAAACTTCCAATAATAAGTGAGACATAGATGGAGCCGTTCGGTATTTTTGTAAGGAATTCGTAACTCCGTTATAGAGGGTCTCTAGCCTTTTTTTTTTTTTTTTATGTGAACGTGATGGTGTGACTCTTGGTCTCGTCTATTTTTCTTCGCTTTTTTAACTACAACTTTTGCAAAAAACGATATGAAAAATTGAAGTCTCGTTAATTAAGGTAAATATTCTAAAAAGGAAAACTTTTGTAGGAACATTTTTTTAAAAGAAAAGCGGCAATTATCATCTAAGAAAATGAGATTATGTGAGTTGTTTTATTTTCATTTTAATCTTTGCTACATCTTTACATCTTTTAATCATTTTAATCTTTGTCATTCGGTAGCTTCATCGATCTTCGATCCCGCTTTTAGTATTGTATCATGTAAACTTTGTATCGTGTTGGTTTTTATCCTGATAATAAAAAAGTTTTATTGTTCAAAACTGTAGTAAATTGATTCTACTTTATATTCTAAGCAGTACTCTCTTAAAAAGTCAGCCACAAAATAGCTCAAATTGAGCTGAAATCCACTCATCTCAATGTTGAAAGGCAACTTCTCAAAAAAGAGTTGAAATAACTCGAGTTTTAACCAATTTAAATGAAGTCGTGCTATTTAAATAACCAATTTAGATCAAGAAGGTTTAATCGTTTGAAAGCAACAACTCTTTTATTATGATCGAAAAAATTACAGCTCTTTCATGAGAAGCCAAATCAGCTCTTTCGTTTTAAGAGTGTACGTAATATTTAATTAAAGTTTTTAACATCTATTATACAATGATGAGCCGTATTTATTGTGTATTGTATTATCAAACAGTGTAATAAGTCCTTTTTAGGTGCGTTCGTAATTATGTAAATACGTAGCACTTATAGTGGTCGTTCAGTCCGTCCGTCCGCATATAACAACGCAAAAACTACCCAACCGAATCGTTTGAAATTTAAAATACATAATTATTACATAATTTTGTCAAGTAAATTCAAATTTTATGAAAATCGGATGCATAGATCAATTATAGGGGCAATCAAAAGTATTCTATTACATTACGGTCAATGGGGAAAAAAGTTTCAAATGCATTTTAATCATTTGAAATTTAAAATACATAATTATTACATAATTTTGTCGAGTTATTTCAAATTTTTTGATAATCGGGTGCATAAATCAATTATAGGGGCAATCAAAAGTATTCAATTACATTATGGTCAACAGTGAAAAAATTTCAAATGCATTTTATACGTTTGAAATTTAAAATACATAATTATTAAATAATTTTATCGAGTTATTTCAAATTTTATGAAAATCGAATGCATAGATCAATTACAGGGACAATTAAAAGTATTCCGTTACATTACGGTCAATGGGGGAAAAATGTTTCAAATGCATTTTAATGGGGTTACACTCATTCGAACTTAATAAAATTTATATGCAACTTTAAATTACATATTATAATATACATTTTACATAATTTGTGGTGCAAAGAACATTTGTTATTGATTTACAAGGCCACACAAAAGTATTCCATTACATAATGGTATAGGGACGTTTTAATTGTAATTCATTATTTAAAATTTTATGAGATTGATATATGAAAGTAATATTTCTAAAACTTCGTTATCGTACGAACGCACCTCATTTGCTATGCTTCACGTGCAATTTCCAACTTGTATAATATTATTGTTTCTACTTTCAAAAACGAGTCTGAAAATGTACCGGAAAATTTCGAGCTGTTGAGGGCGAAAAATTATTTTTCGGACTACACTCTTAAAACTTATATCATAAAGTTGACCTTTTGCATTTGGGAAGAAACAGCCCTAAAAAGAACTCATGTCAGTTAAAAAAATTTTTACCTTCAAAAAACTAGACTCATTTCAGGTTCTGGGCCATTACTCAAAAGTTCTGCATTGCGAAGGTTTCGTAATAATTAGCAGAAGACAAGCGCTCCATTTTGACGTTATTTTCCTAAAAATGTTCCCGCAACAATAGGAAGCGAAATTGGAGGGAAATGCATTTCGCTTCGAATGGGAACTTCCAAATGCGTCTTTAATTTGCAATTTTGTGCTGCCGAGCGTAAAAAAACAGATCTTCATTAGCCCCGTCATTCTTGGGGTTCGTTAATGTCCTTTTCATTACAGTCAGTCGTTATACAGAGTTTATTTCGAGCTAGAGTCAGTTCTGAAAAAAAAAAAGTATTTTTATTAAGCAGCTGCATGTTTTATCATGTTGAAAATCATCGGAAAATATCTGACCTTAAGAGCCCACAATAGTCACGGAAAAAGTACTCAAAAAGACTCGGATGATAATGTAAAGTCCATGGGAGCGTTCTTTTCTAATATCTCGCTCAAATTTTAATATTTTTACATGATTTTTTTTGCATAGGCTAGCTAAGGACGATCTACAACCGGGCTAGTTTTTACTTTTTCGATTTTGGTTTCAGATTTTTTTTAAAAAAATATTTTAATTTTCAAAACCGGTTTAAACCGGTTCTGAAATTGAAACTATCATAATATAAAAAATATATGAGCAAAATCGAAAAAGTAAAAACTAGCCCGGTTGTAGATCGTCCTAAGCTAGCCTATGCAAAAAAAGTCATTTAAAAATATTAAAATTTGAGCGAGATATTAGAAAAGAACGCTCCCATAGACTTTACATAATCATCCGGGTCTTTTTGCGCACTTTTTCTGTGACTATTGTGGGCTCTTAAGGGTATGTTCCGACCAAAACTGCTTATTTTCAGATTTATTTTTAATCTCAAATGCACCAAACTTGGATTCGTCGACCGATTTCGCCAAATTATACAAATCGCCAAACTAATAGCCAAATTATACATGTTGACATAATTTTTATTTTAAATAACGAAAAAACAAATAATTAGAAGAATATTAATAAAAATATTAATAAAAAGTCGAAATGAAAATCACTTAATGACATTTTAAACACGTGAATCGCATTTAATGTCATTGAATGTGACATTCACGATCATCCATTATTGGCATTTAATCTAATAGTTTGGCGATAATTTTTTGGTCGACGGAATAACCTAAAAGTACCAAAAAGAAAAAAAAATGCTTTCAAAGTTGACATTTTGAACCGATTTTTCCGAAGTAGGAGATTCAGGAAACTTAAAAAAGGGTCCTTCTGAGAAAGTAATAGCTTATCAATCCAATTCTAATGAATGGAGCCAAAATTGAAATCACACGGCACATTATACGTGTCTCTTACAAAAATACCCTCAGCCAGTTTCGTGTAAAACCTTTACCCGAAAAAATGTACCTTTAAGAGTGTATTTCCGATTTATTTTTGAATGCATTTTTGCTCTCAAACGCATCAAACTTGCAGATTCTCTTATTTAGAAAGCGCACGAGGTGATTGTCAATTCTTTGATAAATGCAAAAAATATTGTAAAAAAAGCGATCAAAAACGGCATTTTGAACAGATTTTTCGAAGCAGGAGGTTTGAGAACGAAAAAAAGGGTCATACTTATATGGTAAATGTTTATAACTCAAATTCTAATGAATGGAGCGTAAAAAAAACATCACACGGCATCTTGTGCACCTCTTCAATAATCCCCTCAGCAAGTTTCATGTTTCTACTTTTATAAATGTGTATGAAATTGTATCGGAAAATTTCGAGCTGTTGAAGGTGAAAAAGCGTTTTCCCGAATACTTGTTGCTTAAGCTTTGTTGTAAATTCAAATAAATCAATTTAAAGGTGTTTTTCAACTTAAAGACGCCACGTTATATGACACTATAGTTTTAATTTATTTTTGTTCGGAATCGCATTAAAGGGGCAGATGTCGTTAATCGGAAACCGTGCCTAAATAAATAAAATTTTTCATTTCTGAATAAACGCAAAAGATATTTTTAAAATTACTGCCAGAGTGGGCGTTTTGAACCGAATTTCCTGACGAAAAGAAAAATATTAGCCAGCGAGAGGAGAAAAACCGGTTTTCTAAAAATCAAAAAAAGGCCAAAAAGATTAAAAAAGTAAACATTAATATCGTTGAAATTAGTTTCAGTAAATTTAATCAAAAATTCTTTTAAAAAAAGTTTAATATCATACTTTTAAAATAAAACCAACATTTTTTTTTTCACATTTGGAGCAAAAATGTATTTAAAAAGGAATGAAAAATTGACTGTCAAATATTTCCCCTTAAGCTACTTCGGAGAAATGAAAAGACTCGTTCGCTAATGCTAATCCTATGGAAGAAATTTATAAACATATCTCGGTTGCATTTCAAAATTTTTAAATGATTTTTTTGTATTGGATAGTTAAGATTTGTTTGAATGCAGGCCTTTTTTTTTTACTTTTTCGATTTTGGTTGCAGATAATTTTTATTGGGACGCTTTCGCTTTCCAAACCGGTTCTGAAAATGAAAGTGTTGTATTAAAAAATATCTGTAAATAAAATCAAAAATGTGAAAAACACCATGCATACAGATCAATCTCACCTATCCAATGCAAAAAATATCTTTTAAAAATATTAAAATGCAACCGAGATTTCTTTATAAATTTCTTCCATAGAATCAGCATTAGCGAACGAGTCTTTTCATTTAAGTGAAGTAGCCTCTTAAAATATAAATAAGGTATATTAAGTTAAAAAAAAAAAAAAAAATTAGATTAAAATACTAAAAGCAGTTTTTTTTTTTAATACAAACTACGCAAGATGAACCCCCATCCAATTTCGTTCTAGACGCAGCCTATGAAACTTTTATTCGAGCATAAACTAATAAGCATATTCAAAGATTTGTTCCACCGCTTTTAAGGATTTTTCTTTGCATAATTTAGGCGGAATTTCATCTTTGAATCCTTTTCACCGATACAAAATGCGGAAAAAACAAAAAATTCATTTCAAACAAACTTATCCGTTCTTTCTCATTCTTTTTATTATTTATTTTATTCGCAGCATTATGTACTTGAGTGTTTTTGGCATAAGCCATCGCACCTCTTGCGTTTTTCTGCTGTCGAATCATAAATAAAACATCTCAACTCGAACAACTCAACTCGTTCCCTTTGATTCCGTTCTTTCTTGTTCTTTTTATTATTTATTTTATTCGCAGCATTATGTACCTGAGTGTTTTTGGCTTAAGCTATCGCGCCTTTTGCGTTTTTCTGCTGTCGTATTCATAAATAAAACATCTCAACTCCTTTCCCTTTGATTTCGCCCGCGAGCTGATTCAATATTTTCTCCCCCGTGCAAATTACCTCCAACCGAACTATTCAACTAGATTTGACTGTGATTTTTAAAGTGTGTCGATATATATGCATATTACTTTAAAATTTCTTTAAGAAAAATAAATTGAGCTGAAGTGGCATAGTGTCTTCTTTTTTTTGGAATTTGGTGGGACATTTTTGATAAAAGCTTTTAGGAGTCATTGACAGTTACAGCGGTGAATACGAGATTAAATAGGGGATTTTTTTAAAGCAAATTATTTTGTTTTATTGTTTAAGGGTGTATTCGGATCAAAACCACTTATTTTCTGATTTATTTTTGAATTCATTTTTGCTCTCAAATGCACCAAACTTTTAAAATCTCTTATTTAGAAACTACACAAGGTGCCGTGTTGGTCAATTTTTTGGTAAATGTAGAAAATATCGCAAAAAATGCTGTCAAAGTTGCCTATTTGAACAGAAATTTCCAAACCTGGAGATCTGGGAACGAAAAAAAAAAAAAAAAAATGATCTGACTTAGAAAATAATTGCTTATAAATCAAATTCTAAATTATTCAACGAAAAATTACATCAGCCTATTATACATCACTTCAAATATCATCCCAGCAAGTTTCATGTTTCTACTTTTAAAAATGAGAAAAATTTCGAGCCGCTGAAGATGGAGAATCGTTTTTTCGAACACACCCTTAAGGGTGTTCTTAAATAAAGAAGGGAACTTTGTGATCTAAGTTTTAATTTATTTTTCTTCGGAAATGAATGAAACTATCAGGTAATATTATTCAGAAACTACCGAATCGCACTCATTTTTCTGATTTTTTGCTAACACAATGGATATTCCAGAACAAGCCATCAAATTTGACGTTTTAAAATGCATTTTCCGACGAAACAGAAAAACGAATGAACAAAAGGGAGAAAAAAGTGTGATAACGTGATCAAAATAACTTATCAGTGAATAGGTAATCTAATGATAATATATATATATATATATATATATAACTGAATTAGTTTTCAGATCGTATCCACGGTCGAGATTTCTTATTTTATGGCTTTCCGTTAAAAAGTTAATTTTTAAATGTGTCAAAACGATTTGTGCTTGTTGAGCACCGGATGGTAATGTTAAGTCTATGGGAGCGTTCTTTTCAAATATCTCGCTCAAATTTTAATATTTTGACGTGATTTTTTTTTTCATAAGATTTCCAAGGACGATCTACAACCGGGTTAGTTTTTACTTTTTCAATTTTGGTTTCAGATTTTTAAAAAAATAATTACTCTAACACTTGAATGGGAACTTTTTTGTAAATAAATTATTTTATTTTATTGTTTAACTCAAAAATTCACGTCAAGAGTGAAAAAAAAGTACCGAGTTTAAAAATATTCTTTTAATTGCAACTCCGGAAAATCTTTCTGTGGCTACAGGCGGATGTGAAAATATCGACCCCAGGTTGTCCTTTTGTAAGCTGTAGATATTATAGTACTAGCATAATACCCCCCGCCAAAAATGATGGAATTTTGATCTGCGTTTCATTTGCACAAGACTTAAGGGTGTATTTCGATTCAAACTGCTTATTTTCCGATTTATTTTTTAATTCACTTTTGCCCTCAAATGCACCAAACTTTCGAATTCTCTTATTTAGAAACTATACAAGGTGCCGTGTTGTCAATTCCTTGATAAATGCAGAAAATGTTGCAAAAAAAAAAAAAAAACTGTCAAAAACGGCGTTTTGAACCAAATTTTCCGAAGCGGAAGATCTGCGAACCAAAAAATGGGTCACGTTGAGAAAATAATTGTTTATAAATCAAATTCTAATTAATTCAGCGAAAAATTACTTCACACGGCACCTTGCACGTCACTTCAAAAATCCCCTCAACAAGTTTCATGTTTCTACTTTTAAAAATGAGTCTGAAAATGTATCGAAAAATTTTGAGCTTCTGAAGGTGGAAAAGTGTTTTTTCGAATACACTCTTAAGGGTGTATTTCGATTCAAACTGCTTATTTTCCGATTTATTTTTGAATTCACTTTTGCTCTCAAACTCATCAAACTCGCAGATTATCTTATTTAGAAAGTACTGAAGGTGCCGTAATTGTCAAATCTTTGATAAATGCAGAAAATATTGAAAAAAAAGCAATCAAAAACGGCATTTCGAAACGATTTTTCCGAAGTGGAAGATTTGTGGACGAAAAAAAAGGGTCATACTGAGAAGATAATTGCTTATAAATCAAATTCTAATGAATGGAGCGTAAAATGACATCACACGGCACCTTGTACGTCTCTTCAAAAATACCCTCAGACAGTTTCATGTTCCTACTTTTAAAAGTGTGTCTGAAATTGTATCGGGAAATTTCGAGCTCTTGAAGGTGTAAAAGCGTTTTTTCGAAAACACCCTTAAGACGCAACACTAGTCATAGAAAAAGACCCGGATAATAATGTAAAGTCTATAGGGGCATTCTTTTAAAATATCTCGCTCACATTTTAATATTTTGACGTGATTTGCAGGAGGTAGCGTCCCCCGTTTCGCACGGCGCTGGCGGAGGCTGCTCCGGTAGAATTCATTGCCGAGAATTTAAATGCGTCTTTAATTTGCAATTTGCCCTGTCGAGCGTAACAATAAAGAAACCTTAATTAGGTAGATGTCATTCTTAAAATTACAGTTAATGTGTTTTCGCTGAGACTTTATTTCCGCCTGGATCGCGGGTAATATGTGTTTTTCTTTCTTTTTTCATACGATGACTGTTTGAAGATGAAATTGTTTATGCAATGGTCTAATGTGGTTTTGTTTTGTTTTTTGTGCGGTTCTGTACACGTATGACTGAACTAATGAACAAGGAAGGATTGTTTTTTATGTATAATAAATATTTTAACTGAAGAAAAATGATCAAAATGACGGAGACTTGCATTTAACAATATATCTCTATTATAAAGGCCAAACGTATATGTGCGTAACGCATTACGTCCTTTTGCGAATGGTAATACTGAAATTTGAAATGAAGTTTCAATTTTGTAATTTTTGCTACTCAAAATTTTAAACTTCTAAATATCTCACATTTTTAATTTTTACACCATCGTGTAAGGGAAAAAGTATACTTTTAAATGCAATTTATTTGAAAACTGTATCTTTATTTATTTATAGAGATATTAATTCTTTTTTTTATAGTTTTTAATACCGTTTTTCTAATTGTGACAACAGAAGTACTCCATTTTTATTAAAAGCAAAAGGAAAATAGCAGACAAAAGCTGATTACCGTATCTTTGTATCTTTATGTTGCCATTTACTCATTAAAACTGAAAAAAAAAAAAAAAAATGAAATTAAAATACATGATGTTTGTAGCTTTATATCGTTTGTTATAAAATCCTATGAATTTTGATTTCATTTAAAAATTTCATTTGCAGTTAAAATAATATAAATAGTTTAGTATCGAGACTTCAAATTTTGAATTAAAATTATTTCAAAATGATCTAATTAGAATACTATTTTTTTTAAAGTGAATATAGATATGAAAGGTGCATATGTAAATTTTGATAAGCTGAAAATATGATGTCGGATTCAGATTTCTTGGGGAAAAATATTTTTTTTCTTTTTCTTTTTTCATTTTGGGAACTAGCATAAGAGCCTTAATTGATAATTTTATCATAATAACAGGTTATTATTCTATTATTAACTTATTATTTTTTACTCTTACATGTATGATTAAAGTTTAATTTTAACAATTTCTACAATTGAGTTTTATAAAAGTAGTAATTTTTAAAAATTTAAGTTAAATATTATAAATTTAAGAGTTAGACTTACCAATAAAAGGTACATTTTTCATTGTAGCTAATTTTGTAGATTTATTATAAATCAATGAAACAGTTCCTTCTTAAGGGTGAATTCGAGAAAACGCTCTTCCACCTTCAACAGCTCGAAATTTTCCGATACTATTTCAGACATATTTTTAAAAGTAGAAACATGAAACTTGCTGAGGAAATTCTTGAAGGGACGTATGATGTGCCGTGTGATGTCTTTTTACGCTCAATTCATTAGAATTTGAGTTATAAGCAATTACCTTATCAGTATGACCCTTTTTTCGTTCCCAAAATCTCCCGCTTGGGAAAAATCGGTACGAAATGCCGTTTTTGATTGCTTTTTTTTTTTTTTTCAATATTTCCTGCATTTATCAAAGAATCGACAATCACAGCACCTTGCGTACTTTCCAAATAAGAGATTTCGAAAGTTTGGTGTATTTGAAAGCAAAAATGAATTCAAAAATAAATCGGAAAATAAGCAGTTTGAATCGAAATACACCCTTAAACATTTACTGTCGTCGAAATTCGACGGCTTCTACCATATTAGTCCAATAGCTGGGACTTGTGCTCATGCAATAATAAAGCAACATTTCAGTGGGAGAAGAAATTCTTTAATATTCCGGCATGAAATTCGAGACTAAGCTAGAAACCCGATCTTGGAAATACCTTGCGCCCTGTCGAATGTAGAGTTGTTCGGATTCGGTCGGCGCACATCACAGGAGTCCGATTGTTGCCACCGCCATCGGACAGAGGTGTCCGATATCTTACTGCCCGGGCGGCACTTTTACGGTTTTACAGGTAATAGGAGAACCGAGTTGTCTAGATGCTGATTACATCGGAATATTCGGCTAAAATAAAAGAACACTTCGCGCGTAGATTGTAAGACTAAAGGATGGGTGCATTTTTAATAGATTCCAAAAGCAGATTGTAATTTCATTCAAAGTGTCTCACAACCGAATTTAAGAGTGTTCTTAACTGATCTGCTCAACAAGCAAAAAACGTTTTGACACATTTACAAATTCATTTTTTAACAGAAAGATATAAAATTTTAATGCCGGACTATGGAAGCGATTTCGAATTGAACTTATTTTTCCATTTTATGATAATTAAATTACTTATCGAGTTATAAGCTATTTCGATGACGTAATCACCCGTTTTTCTCCTCCTTTTCGACCGGTTTTTCTGCTTTCGTCGGGAAATAGGCTCAAAAGTGTCAACTTTGAAAGCTTGTTATGAAAAATCTATTGTGTTTTCTAAAAAACAAAAGAATGAGTGCAATTAGACAGTTTTTGAATAATAACATCCGCTACTTTCATGCATTTCCGAACAAAAATAAATTAATGCATGTGTCACAAAGTTGCCCTTTTTGATTTAAGAACACCCTTAAGGGTGTATTTCGATTCAAACTGCTTATTTTCCAATTGATTTCTAAACTCATTTTTGCTCTCAAATGCATCAAACTGGCAAATTGTCTTATTTAAACAATATAAGGTGCTGTGATTCTAGATTCTTTGACAAAAAAAAAAAAAAAAAAAAAAAAAAAAAAAAAAAAAAATATTGCCAAAAACAAAAAAAAAAAAAAAAAAAAAAAAAAAAAAGCAATCAAAGATGGCATTTTGAACCGAATTTTTCGAAGCAGGAGATCTGGGAACGAAAAAAAAGTTCCTACTGAGAAGGTCATTGTTTATCTATCCAATTCTAATGAATGGAACGTAAAATGACATCACACGGCATCTTATACATGTCTTCAAAAATCCCCTCAGCCTGTTTCATGTTTCTACTTTTAAAAATGAATCTGAAACTGTATCAGTAAACTTCGAGCTGTTGAGGATGAAAAATTCTTTAACCTTCAACGGCAGAAAATTTGTGATTTCATTTTTCGCTCCATTCGTTAGAATTTGACTTAGGGTGTATTCGTAAAAATGAACTTTTGTAAAAATTCGTAAAAATGAAATATTCCGATACATTTTCAGACACATTTTTAAAGGTAAAGACGTAAAACTGGCTGAGGTTACTTTTGAAGTGACGTATCAGATGCCGTGAGATTTCATGTTTCACTGCATTAATTAAAATTGGATTTATAAACAATTACTTTCTCGGTGTGAACTTTTATTTCGTTCCCGGATTTCGCGCTTCGAAAATTCGGTTCAAAACGCGGTTTTTTGACAGCTTTTTTTTTTTTTTTTTTTTTTTTTTTTCAATATTTTCTGCATTTGTCAAAAAAATCCATAAATACGGCACCTTGAGTAGTTTCTATTTTGAAATTTAGATTTAAATTACGCATCCAACACGCAAAAAGAGAATTTGCGTGTTGGATGCGTTTGAAAGAAAAAGGGGGATTTTTAAATAAATTAGAAAATAAGCAGTTTGGATTGGAATACACTTTTACAGTAAAGCATCGTTTATACGACGTTCACTTATACGACATTTACATTTATACGACGTTTTAATGTGGACCCGATTCCTTCCTATTCATTTTAATGTAAAAATATATCTTTTATAAGACGCCCAAAATCGTTTATACGTCGATTTTTCGATTTTGTATAGGTTTATTTTTGCTAATTTTTCTTGTGTATTTTACGAATGAGCGGAAGTTGGCAGCTATGAATGACACCAAAGAGCTTGTTTAAATGCACTCCACATTATAAAAATGTGTGCTGGTATTCGATTACTCTGAAAAATCAGCTTACGTGTAAAAGATTGCACTGAAAGGGGTCATTCTTTTTTCGGGGATGGTCAGCTTTCCCGACCTGTTTTAAGTTGCAATCAGACTATCCTTCTAACTGTTATCAGTATTGGTATTATCAGTATTGGTATTTCAGTGGTAATTGTTATCAGTATTCTAACTGTTATCAGTATTTTTATCTTTAACTTTACATGGAAAGGAAATGATGTACTGCAAATGAGGAACCTTTCTGTGAAACATAACTAAAGGTACGCATATTTAAACTGCTTTCTAATTCCCCCCTCCCTGATTTTTAGGATTCATTGTTTATTTTGGTTTGTTTATTTTAAAAATGTATGCAAATCATCACGTTAAATACTAAAATTAAGTGAAAACAAAATTAATTCTAGTTTTGAAAGTGAAAATCGATTATACGTCGTTATCGTTTATACGACGTTTTTTGGTAGTCCCTTCGGCGTCGTATAAACGATGCTCCACTGTATATGCAGTTATTTTCTCAGAAGGATCCTTTTTTACGCCTCCCAGATCTCACGCTTGTGAAAAATCGGTTCGAAACGCTAACTTTGACAGTATTTTTGCAATATATTCTGCTTTTATCAAACAGTTGACCAGAGGGACACATTGCGTAGTTTCTAAATAAGAGAATTGATCAGTCGTGTGCGTTTGAGAGCAAATGCGAATTTAAAAATAAATCAGAAAATAAGCAGACTCACTTTTTAACCAACTTCAAAAAAGGAGAAGAGGTTATCAATTCGGCGCAATATAAGTGTCAAATTCCTGTAGCTTTATGCTAAGTCCCTGCATTTCAAACAATCTACTGAGAAAATTGGTATTTATACTTTTAAATTATAGAAATAGTTTAACATTTTAGATGATCAATATGATTTGACTTTTATTATATTGATTTATTATATTATTATTGATATGATTATTATGATAATGATTATTTTATAAAGATTGATATGAAGATTATGATGATCGACACGATGATTAAAGGATAACAAAATTATTATTGGTACTGAATTTTGGGATGATGCGTTGACGTTTGCAACGGAGAAGGAAACTCAGTCGATTGGTATTTACAATATTAATTGTCAGTGTGGTCTTTCTTACATTGGTCAAACCAAACGCAGTCTAAAATTTCGTATTAAAGAACATAAGCAATATATTGAAAAACAAGAAATCAAGAAATCCTCAATCGCAAAACATTGCTGGGAGACGAGTCTTGCTTTTGACTTCAATTCGGTTAAGATACTAACTAAACCTACTTCTATACAAGAACTTAACTTCCTGGAAGCTTTCCATATCCATAAAAATCTTGCTAATCTCGTTAATTGTGATTTTGCTATTCCACCATTATCAGACTGTTGGAAATATTACATTAAAACTAATTTTTCTTAATCTTTTAATGCAATTCTCGCAATATCTTTTCCATTTTCCACCAAATTTTCCTATTAGCTGTTCCCTGTTTTCCTATTGGCTGTTGCCTAGGATCCCCTGTTTTCCTATTGGCTGTTGCCTAGGATCCTCTGTTTTCCTATTGGTCAAGAAACTTGTCGATTGAATCCCCATCCCCCCTGTATATATATGAGCAAATTTCCACTATCTTTAGCACTGAGGAAGGTATGCTATATGCTACCGAAACCGGTATGCTTGGATTACAAATATTCTGGTGTTCTAACGTTGAAAATAATATTAACTTTATTATTGGTACTATTTGGTTATTCCTTCTACCGAAAAACTAACCCCAAATTCTAAGATTAAATGCCAAAAATGGGTTACCGTATATGTCATTTGACATTTAAACACGAAACACGTGTTTGTTACATCATCAAGTGATTTTAAATTCAATATTTTATTTGTATTTTTAATTTTATTAACGTTTTACTAATTGATCAATTTGTGTAACTTGGCTAATGGCTTGGCAATGTATATAATTTCGCGAAATTGGTCGACGTATAAGTAGTACCTTATTACTATACGATGATTATGATGATCAATATAATTATTATTCTGATGATTTGATGATTATTATTATGATGATCGATATTATCATTATGGCGATGATGATATGATTATTATTACATGATGAATGAAATTATGATTATGATGGTCGATATAATTATTATTAAGATGGTAATATGATTCTCATAATTGATATGATTACTATTATAAATGATATTATTTTTTTTATTATGGTATTATTATTATTATTGTGATGATATGATGATTATTTTATGATGATTGATATAATCATTATGATTATTATTATATGATAAATGATATGACGTTTATGATGATCGTATAATTATTATTCTGATGATATGATGATTATGAGGATAGATATGATTATTATGATGATATGACTATTATTATTATTATGAATGATATGATTATTACATGATTATTATATGATTATTATGGTATTATGATTATTATTGTGATGATATGAGGATTATTTTATGATGATATGATGATAATTACATGATGAATGATACAATGATTATGATGATCGAAATGATTATTATGATGATATGATGATTATTATTATGAATGATATGATTAATACTATTATTATGGTATTATGAATATTATTATTATGATGATATGATGATTATTTTATGATGGATGATATGATGACTATGATGACTATGATGATCGATATGATTGTTATTATGATGATATGATGATTATTATTATGAATGATATGATTATTACTATTATTATGGTATTGTGATCATTATTGTGATGATATCATGATTAGGATGATCGATATGATTGTTATTATAATGATATGATGATAATTATATGATGATTATAATATTCGGTGATATAAAATTTTCTGTTTGTCGCCCCCCCCCCCCCCCAACCATCTAACGTATTATACCAAGATCCTTTCCCGTTGCAACTTAGTATTGCTCCAATAATCTATTCAATTATTCCATTTATTTGAGGCTATTTCCAGTCAGAAACAATCTTCAGGAAATGATTTGGAAGAATTAGGAGGAGGAAAAAGAAGGGGGAGGATTGCAGAAAATGCAAATTCGGCGCTAAATTTGTCGCCGTACAGGCGCCTGCAGAAGTCACCTGTACAAGACTGGTGAACACCCTCTTCGCGCGAAAGCCTCAAATTGCATTTTAATGCGTTTTCTTCGCCCAAGAAACTTGAACTTAAAAAACGAAATGTCACGGACAGAAGTTTGTCGGAAGATGGAAGAGCTTTGTTTGTGAATAGGGCACTAAACGGTCTTTTATGTAAAGGGAAAACTTAGCATGCAGAAATTACTGTGTAATGTTGTTCACCAATTCAAAGAAAAAAAAAAAAAAAAAAAAAAAAAGGCTATTTTTGACACATTTTTAAGATTTTGTACTTAGGGGTTCAAATTCAAACTTAGGTACTTCAATTCAAACTGCTTATTTTTCGATTTATTTTTAAATTCCTTTTTGCTCTCAAATGTATCATGCTCGCAAACTGTCTTAATCATGAAAGTACACAAGGTGACGTGATGGTCGATTCTTTGATAAAAGTAGAAAATATTGCAAAAAAAAAAGCAATGAAAAAAGGCATTCTGAACCGATTTTTCCAAAGTTGAAGAACTAAACGAAAATAAAAGGGTCTTACTGAGAAGGTAATTGTTTATTAGTCCAATTCTAATGAGTGGAGCGTAAAATGGCATCACACGGCATCTTCTATATCTCTTCCAAAATACCCTCAGCAAGTTTCATGTGTTCTACTTTTAAAAATGTGTCTGAAATTTTATCCGAAAATTTCGAGCTGTTGAAGGTAGATAAGCGTTTTTTCGAATACCACCCTTAAAAATTAAAAATGGAACCATTAAGGGTGTATTCGAAAAAACGCTTTTCCATCTTCAATAGCTCGAAAATTTCCGATACAATTTCAGACACATTTTTAAAAGTAGAAACATGAAACTTGCAGAGGGAATTCTTGAAGAGGCGTACTAGGTGCCGTGTGATGTCATTTTACGCTCCATTCATTAAAATTTGATTTATAAACAATTACTTTATCAGTAGGACCCTCTTTTTCGTTCCCAGACCTCCGGCTTCGGAAAAATCGGTTCGAAATGCCGTTTTTGATTGCTTTTTTTTGCAATATTTTCTGCATTTATCAAAGAATCAACAATTACAGCAACTTGTGTACTTTCCAAATAAGAGATTTTGAAAGTTTGGTGGATTTGAGAGCAAAACTGAATTCAAAAATAAATCGGAAAATAAGTATTTTGAATTGAAATACACCCTTAAAGGTCACTCCTGTATCTTTTCACTCGTAAACTAATAAGCGTGCAATACGAAATGTCAAGGACATAAATTGTCGGAAGATGGTAGAGCTCTGTTTATGAATCGCGTCTTATGCGAAGTGAAAATGTTGCTCACAAATTTAATAAATCTATAGTAACTAGTAAATCTGCAGATCAGGAGCCTCAATGTCAGCTTTCCACATTATTTTTTTAAACGCACTTTGGGCAAAATTCAACTTTCTGGAAACTGTATTATCAAATTTTCAAATTGCGTAATTATTTATAAGAATAAAATAAGAATAAGAAGTTTTCAGCCATCAAAAGCGTTAAATTAAAATTTTAGTTATGTCAAGAAATTCTGAAATTTTCATGATCTATTATTTTTGTTTTTTTATTATAACATAGCAGATCTCTTCAGATGATTAGTATGATTAGTATGATCTCTTTAGATGATAGTAGATCTCTTCAGGGGGGCCGATCCCCCCTGAACTCCCCGTAGTCTCATTAAATTTAAATTTTCAACTTTCTATTAAGTGTGGTAATGGTTATCGCATATCTTGCATTTCTTTATACATTTTGATTTATAAGAATAAGTAACAGTTTGGACAAGCATTTTTCATTAACCTCATACTTCTACATGCCTGCCAATCACAAACACATAAATCTCATGTATAAGGAACTTTTTAAAGCGTAAAATTAGTAATCTAGAGTTTTACAATTTTTTTTTTTTTTTTTTTTTTTTTTCCGAAAACAAAAGTCTGATTGCATTTTGCAGCAGTTATCGAGGAACAGACAGACAGAAGAACAGAGTGACAGACGGAATAAACAATAAATTTCGAACAATTTCATGAACAATAAATTTCGAGTCACCAAAGTAAGCCTTCACTGAAGTTTCGGCAATGACGTCATTATTCATGAGGTATTGATATCCATGTTTCTTGTATTTTTAACAACTACTATAAAATACCTGTTATATTTCAATTATGACGTCATATTTTACCAAGTGAATTGTTTGTTAAAAATATAATTCTTTTTTATTTCTTTTACTTCTAATTATGTGTCCATTTTTGTCGGAAAAATTCTTATTAACGAAACAAATATCCGTGTTTAATATTTAACAAAAAGTATTATTTCTATTTTTATTTTAATTCTGACGTCATATTTATTTATTTTTTCTTAGTTTAATTTCTCGAATGGAAATTGCTCAATTGAAACTTATTGCCGTTGAAAAATAATTATTCCAGATTTTAATTTTTTTGGCAACGATAAAGGAAATTGGTCAAATTGTATCTAAAAAGTCTCTATTGATTGTGTATGAAAAAGAATGAAATTTTGAATTATTAAGGAAAATATTTGAATAAAATTAATAAAACATAACCTATGTTCTTTTCTGGGCTATGTTATATTTATACGCAAAGATACAAATTACCTAATTAATTCATCAATTTTGATGTTGACTTCATTTAAATTTTCGTACACGCTTTCAAATTATGGATAAGAATTAGGATGGATGGTTGCTTAGCAACCATTATGAGAAAATAAAGAAAATGAAATAAATACATTTGAAATAAGTAAATCTCTAAAACAAATTAGTCTATATTATTGGAACACATTTATAAAAAATCTCCAAAATTTACAGTAATAATTTAAAAAATCTGACAGATGCGTAGACAAAATTTCAAAACAATACGAATAAATTAACCGGTAAATTTCAGTATCCATTTATCATTGAATTCCATTAATCAAATGTGTCATTTTCTCTCAAGAAAAGAAAAAATAAATTGAAAATCATTGGATTTGCCATAGAAAAGCATTATTGCGTAAAATAAAATATTCTATATTTACCGAACGAATGAATCAAATCTAACAAAAAACTATACAGCTCAGTGCCTCACTAACATACCCACTTAATTTCAAGTCAATCGAATGCTTTTTACGTCAGTTATCGCGGAACAGACAGACTGACAGACACACAGAATCAAAAAAATATCGTGTCTCTAAAGTAAGCCTTCACTGACGTTTCGGCAACAAAGAGACACGTATGATTGTGAGTCAGCGCTGTTCTGAACAGACCGCTGCATGTAGAGTTACAAAATTTGAAAGGAAAGTACCTCTATACATGTAGTTTTGCACCTCGAAGCCCGATTTTTGATTTTTTGATTAGAATTTTTTAATTTAACTTTTTTAGGCGATTTTTAGCCTTTGTTTTATGTTTCGGGGCGATTTTTCCATATTAGTGAAAGGAATACGGTTTCATTCATTTCACTCAATATAGTAATTTTTTTTCTCTTTTCAATAAAGTTTATTCGGAATTCGTGCTGTGATTTTTGAATTTTAAGCGAATTTTTTTAATGCGATTTTTAGTGTTTTTTCGCATTTTGCGGCTATTTTTTGACAATGATAAAAACTAAATTGATTCAAACTTTCAGCCTAATGAACTAAATTTTGTTTCAATTTCAGTGATTTTTAATGCAATTTTAATGCGATTTTCGATGTGATTTTTAGCGATTTTTTTTGTTCGTTTAGCATCGATTTTTTGTCATTTTTGTCAAAATTATAGTTTTTTGTATGCATCATGATCTTATCTGTTCTTGATTCGCATGTAAGAAAAGTGAAAAACATAAAATTAACGAATGAGCAATAAACTTATTAATTAGGATATTCACAGTAACCTTCTACAGTAATAAAGAGATAATAACAAAGAGACAAGTATGTGTGTGTGTCAGCGCTGTTCGGAAGAGACCGCTGCATGCAGAGTTACAAATTTTGAAAGGAAAGTACCTCTATACATGTAGTTTTGCACCTCGAAGCCCGATTTTTGATTTTTTGATTAGAATTTTTTAATTTAACTTTTTCGGCGATTTGTAGCGCTCTTTTTATGTTTCGGTGCGATTTTTCCATATTAGTGAAAGGAATACGGTTTCATTCATTTCACTCAATATAGTATTTTTTTTTCTCTTTTCAATAAAGTTTATTCGGAATTCGTGCTGCGATTTTTCGGAACTTTTAACGAATTTTTTATTGCGATTTTTAGTATTTCTTCACATTTTGAGGCTATTTTATGAGAATCATAAAAATAAAATTGTTTCAAAGCCTAATTAAATAAATTTTGTCTGGTATGATTTTTCAATTTCAGTGATTTTTTTCATTGCGATTTTCAGTACGATTTTCGATGTGGTTTTTAAAGATTTTTTGTGCGTTTAGCATCGGTTTTTTATCAATTTTGTCATTATTACATATTTTTGTGCGCATCATTTGTATCTATTTTTAAATTGCATGTATATAAGGAATTAACTGTAACTAATGAATTAGCTGTAAAGGAATTATTTTGAATATCCACAGTAACCTGCACTAATAAAATAACTAAACGCAATGTCTGTGTGCATGTATGTTTTTGTGCGATGGCTAGCAAAATCTACGGCACTTATGAGGCTCAAAACTTTCTTGAAAGTACCCCAAAGTCTCTCCTGATGTTTCTGACATTGAGATTTTCAAAATTCTGATTATTACTTAAGTAGCTCCTCTCCCGTTTCCCATTGCAGTCCCTTTGAACAATTTTACCGCTAAATATTATTTGTTCATTTTTTAAACCGATTTTTCACACAGTCAGTGGCCGTGTATTTCAGACAACGTAATTTCACATATTTCGAATAAGAGATAAAATCACAAATTTCATGTTCCTTTAATATTATTATCTTGGAACCGTGCAACGCCGGGCGGTCAGCTAAGTAAATAAATAAATAAAAATAAAAAGTTATTTTTTGACACTTTTTTAGGATTATGTGTTTAAAATGCATGATCATGTGATCGAAATCGCTTATAATTGTATGCGTAATTTAGTTACCGTAAAATGGAAAACTGAGTTGGATTCGAAACCGCTTCCCTATAGTCAGGCCTCCCAATTTGATATCTTTTCCGTTGAAAAATGAATTTTTGAATGTGTCAAAACGTTTGGAGCTTGTTGAGTGGAGCGGTTGAACCCTTAAGGGTGTTCTTATATCAAAAAGGGCAACTTTGTGACACATGCTTTAATTTATTTTTGTTCGGAAATGCATGAAAATAACAGGTGTTGTTGTTCAGAAACTGTCTAATTTCACTCAGTTTTCTGTTTTTTAAAAAACACAATAGATTTTCTATAACAAGCCTTCAAAATTGACACTTTTGAGCACATTTCCCGACGAAAGCAGAAAAACTGGTCGAAAAGCAGGGGAAAAACGGATGATCTCGTGATCAAAATAGCTTAGAACTGGATAGGTAATTTAACTATCATAAAATGGAAAGCTAAGTTCGATTCGAAATCGCTTCCAAAGTCAGACTTTCCAGTTTTGTATCTTTCCGTTAAAAAGTGAATTTGTAAATGTACAAAACGTTTTGAGCTTGTTGAGCGGAGCAGTTGAGAACACCCTTAAGCACACATTCGAAGAACCTCGTCCTCTTAGATACAATTGACCAAAGCTCGAAGTCGCCTCTTATTCGAATCCGACTGAATACCTAATTTATTAAGTTTTCCTTTTATTGCCCAGAGAACATTCCGACTAGAGTGTGAAAATCAGGGCTGTTCTCAAATCCTCCTTCTGTGATTCATATCATTTGAGACAGAAAACTCTTCCCATAAAGTTGTCAAAAGAAATCCCCCACCCCATAAAAAAACGGTCTCTCAGAAAGATTCGATCATCCCATTTCAGATCGGGCCATTCTAGATGCAGGATGTTTTATGGATGCGATGTTTATGTACATCAAGCCCCAGCGAAAGCGCTGACCGCGTCTGGATTGCCCGGAGTTGCAGCTCATAAATTCCGTCGCCTTTTGCATCAAAATTGCGGCCGTCGTCAATGGCCGTAGAGGCGCCTCAGGAGAGAGGACATCAAGGCGCTGCCACAAATCACGATGCATCTGGAGAAGGGGGGGGGGTCGTCGAAATGGCTAAAGGGGTAGACAGAGTGCCGCCGCCTCGGTTTGTGTTGTTTTCTGAAAATGTAGAATTTTAATACAGGAAAACATTACTAAAGGCTAAAACAGACCTGACCATTTTGAAGTTCAACTGAATTACTGGAACTGCCTTCTTTTCTACCCACTTGCGGTTTACAGACAATAGAAAACGAGGGAGATGACAATGTCAGGGAGATCATTACCTTAACCCTACTTAAGGGAAAGATCCCTGTCCCACACTTGGATTGAAGTTGAACCACAAAAGTCATTAACATCAAACGCGCCGTGTGGGGACATAAAACGTGCCGCCCAAGTTTAACTGAAAATATTGCTGTCTGAATGCAGCCTAAGGCTACACGGAAACCAATCTTGGGCCTGTTATCGGTATCGGCTTGTTTTCTTGCGGCGATGCGACATTTTTCATCTCTAATGACTTTTAGGGGAAGGGAACTGATATCCTGAAAAACAGGAGCCTTCCCCTAAAGTAGGTTTGAGCTCCTTATATCTTAACCCAGTTATCCCTACACTGTAAAAAAAATTTCCTTGAAAAAACGGAAAACGTACTGGCAGCAAAGTTGCCGTATCTGCTGCATTTTTTCACGTAAAATTTACTTTTATGTCTTTTCCGTTTTCGAAACTGAAATGTTCCGTTTTTGGAAAATGAAGTGTTACGTTTTGAAAACTGAAATGTTCTATTTTGGAAATTGAAATGCTACGTTATAGAAACTGAAATGTTCCGTTATGGAATCTGAAATGTTCCGTTTTGGAAACTGAAATATACCGTTTTGAAAACCAAGTTGTTTTGTTTTTAAAATTGAAATGTTTCGTTTTAGAAACTGAAATGTTCCATTTTAGAAACTGTTGCTTTCAGGTTTAAACCTAGGTTTTTTTTCATTTTGCAAACTGGTATCTTCAGTTTTATCCCGGTTATTTTCAGCCATATTCAATTATCCGTTCAAAATTTGTCTCACACTGAGATAGTGAGATCTCAAACTCTAATGTTATGCTGTAAAATATGAGGAGGGGAGAGGATAAATGCCTACATATATTTTTAAAAATAGCAAACTATTATTTTTTATTCATTTTTTCTGTGTACTGTTATATGATTTGTTTTTTAGTTATCAAAATATCAAAATAATTCTAAAATATATACTTAATATAATTTAAGTGTTGGTACTTCGAAAAACAAAGTAAGAAATAAAATTAAATATATATTTAACAAATATTTTCACACAAAAAAATGATGCTTGAAGAACTAACTTTGCACACTGTAAAATATGCATTACCTATGGAGATAAGTATTGCACACAGATATGTTTAACATTGATGAGGGAACTAGAGATGTGATTTGCATTCCACTTGATACTGGTTTATCACTTGTTACTGGTAATACTTTTTGCGTTATTATAATTTGCTATATTTAGATCTTTCTTATTTACTGAAATTTTAATAATGCTAATTAAATAAACAAATATTTAAGTTTATAATTGCTGCCAATATAATAAAATGATATATATTAAATTGCTTCAATTATTTTGAAGAAAAAAAGATACATTGATATCAGTTTTTTTTTTTTTCCATTTTCAAAAGTGCCGTGCCCTTCTTAACCCCTTAAGGTAAAAATTTGAAAATTGGTTTTTGACTTGCCTCCACTGCGAGCAAGACTGTAGCAAAACTATTGGTTCACCCCCCCCCCCCCTCCCGAAAAAAAAATACGGATAATAATGTTTAACTAATGTATCTTGAATATATACTGCATTTGTAAGCAATTTATAATATCTTTATTTAAAATTAGTCATTTTTTCAATAAAAAATGAAATTTTAAATTTTTTTATAGTTTAAATTTAAACTTTCAATAGATAAAGAAATAGCTTACAAATAAAATGTACATCCAAACTTCATTACTTTTACATCATTATCAATGTTTTTGGTGGCTCTTGAACAAATAGTTATGCTACCGTCTTACGCGCCGTGAATGAAACTGAAAAAACAATTTTACATTTACTTTAATCAAACTTAAACATAAAAAAAAAATAAAATTTCAGTATGGAATGTTAAAAAAATTATTTTACATAGAAAAAAATTAGGTTGTCTATATTAAAAATTGTATGCATTTATTTTTTATAAAGATCGAGAAAAAAATAAATGTTGCATTATTGCTAAGTTGCACTGCCAGATAGAAAGTAAGATATTTAATACCCCCTAATAGCTCTGAAAATCAATATATCATCACTTCTGACTATAAATTTACCTTTTTATGAACAAATCTTTAAATTTTCGTCTTTAATTTAATAATGAATCACTCTATATGTTGTAAAATTTGTACTTCTTAAATGTCTATAGAATTTGTGTAGATAAGCTTAAAACATCCGAGTTATTTAACTTTTACAAACTTGATGATAATAAAGACTTTTTGTATATATTTATACGTAGGCTATTGTTTTTGTTCCTTTTATTTAATCTTAGAGGGAAGAATATTTATCGTTGCGATGTCATAATCCGTTTAAATATTTTTTTTTTAGTATGCGCCATAATGATATTTTAGACATGCTCTTTGTGTCAATGTAATTTAAAACTTCACATAAAAATATCTAGCTGCCAATCTTTTTATTTAAAAAAATTAGATGAAGATAATTTTTATTTAATAAATGTGAATAATAATATACAAATTAGAAACATTTCATTTAACTCACTTCCACTTTCATTATAGCTAGGTAACTTGAAAAAGGACAAAAAGATTAGCAACTACATAGTACCTTGAAAATAACATTTAGTACTATACAACGTTTAACACTTACTACTCTTTTTTGAAAAAACCTCTAAAATTAGGAGTATTTTTCTTTATAGGAAATTTAGAAGTTTAACATTTTTCCTAATTATTCACGATTAATAATTCTACCTTTGCACACTGTAGAACTTCATTAGTAACTCTTGTTACCAATCTAAGTAAATACATAAAATAAATCATTTTATTTACATGTATATTTCAAAATAAAAAATATAGCTGAAAAAAAATCTATGTTCATCGAAAATTGCAGTTTTACACCCACCATTTACGCAATGAAATATCAATCGTATTAAACATGGGAACAATTAATCTGTTACTAAGAACTGTTCTGAGATTTTTAATTAATTGACCTGTTTTCGAAATATCCCAGTAAATGACAAACATTTTGCTGAAAATCAAGAGGATATCAACCATTCAATAAAAAATTTTCCCATATCTTCAAAATTCTGAAAAAGAATTCACAATATGCTCACTCCACCCCCCTCCTATACTTTTAGGGGGGGGGGGAGGTGGAGTGAGCATATTGTGAATTCTTGTGAATTCCTCCCAAAATAAAATAGGATTTAATTAAAAATGCATGTATTTCAATACATTCAGCTAGAAAAAAAAATCCAGATAGTAATTCATGTCAATGTCGTCATAAATCCCTCCCTCCTTCTTTTACTGATTAACAATCGCAATTGTGATCAAACTATTGATATCAATTAGCAATCATGATTACTTAAGTAAATCCAAATTACATATTTTAAAGACAATAGAATTTTTGTTGAAAATATAAAAAAAGCATGAATAAAAAAGCAAAACTAAATGTAATATCAAAATTACTTTATTGCTAAAACATCATAAATTAAAATACATTCCATAAACTATGTATATTAACTAGATTTATTGGTAGTTTGCAACTGTACCATTATTTTTCTATTTACCCTGGATATTTTGCCTCCTGTATCTCGATTTAGGTCAGCAAAGATTCTGAAAAATGAAAATAAAGAAAGTTTGTAATAAAATAATATGTAACTAGATAAGCACTACAAAATTTACATGCCGTGCAGCAAGTCGTCTTGAAGTATAAGCTCTGAAAAACCCTAATTCTCAACATGTTACCCAGCATCAATGTAAACCAGTTTGATTCTCCATGACATTTATTGTTGGCCAAGGAAGAGCACCATCAACTATGTGTTACTCTTCCTGTGTCCCAAACATCATTGGAAGTCATGGAAAGTTATGGATCCTCTAAAACAGTGATTTTATAGAGTAGCAGGGTTTTAATACTTCTGCAATAAACATTTTTATAAATCTCAGAACATTAAAGCCATATGGTGACTAGAAAAAAACTGTTCGCTAAACAAAAATATAATCAGTGTTATAAATATATATATATAAATATATTTAGAAACTATTTAAAAATATTTATCTTTAAGTTTATTCAACAATAATTAAAAAGTCACTAAGGAAAATAAATAAATAAATCTAACCGTTTTCTGAAAACTAAATAGAAAATTCAATTTTCAGTTCCAATTCATTTAAAATAACGATAACAATAATTTATAAATTTTACTTTCAAGAAATAGCAATTCGAAAATTTAATTTTGATTCGAAATATTCATACAACCATTGGAGAAAATACAACTTAAGAAATTTTACTTCAAAAATATTAACTGTTAACTGCTGTGACAAGATTTGTCACATAACTGCTGTGAGCGGTCTGTCAGACCATTTAATTTAAAGATGAATGAAATGTTACATTAATTCTCAGAATACTATTTAAGTATTAAACTTTATGTACCTGACTATTATAAATAAAATTCAGCTATTTAAAAATCTCAATAAGGCTCCAAACAAAACAAAATTCGACCAGTATCGATAATTAAACTAAAACTTACGATTTAAACTGTGAAACTTTAAAAACTCTGCGGTCAGACAGCTAACATTAGTTATGGGTTAAATTTTTATTAAAAAGACTTGAGCAATTGTCAGAAATAAATATATTTTAGCATGTTTAGTTAATAATATGGGGGAGAGTGGGGTGGTATGGGACACTTTTTATAAAGTAAGATAATAAACTTTGTTTGATACAAAAACAAAAATTTCTATTTATAGAGTGCAAGGTAAAACACTTTTTAAAATCCCTGAATAATACAGAAACATAGCAAGCATAAGCTATTTTATAATTAACCCTCTCATGCATACGGGTCTCATATGAGGACAGATAATTATTGCATTATTAAGCAAAAATCTTTCGAGCATTCATTTATGGAGATCTGATTTGTGGATAGGTAATAGCTAGAATGCAGTACAATAACAAAATTATTTTAGAATGGGTCTTTCATTTATCATTAAAAAGATTTTTTGTGAATAATGAAAAATAATGAAAAATAATTTATGCATGAGAGGGTTAAAGAAAGTGCACGTTTCAAAATGTGTCCCATTCCTCCCCACATACAGGAAGGTATGGTATAGGAATAAAACAATGCTATAAGGCACAAATAGTATAGTGTCGGCTAGATACACAATCAAACAAAGATTGCAGGTTAATTATGTAGTATATACCATAATGTAAAATTCCAGTATCTTCATGACTGGAATGAAAATTCATCTTATTAAAAAAGAAAAAAAAAGAATTTGACATGTCCTATCCCTCACCAATTCCATGTTTTATGTTACACTTTTTGTATAAACAAAAATATTGATTTTAGACTTATTTTAAAAAATGGATAATTTACAGTATGATGTTTCATAAATAGGAAAACGAATACATCTATGCATAAATAAGTCATTACATACAAAATGTATAAAAAGTATATGAAGCAAATTTATTCTTGTTTCTTGAAATATTCTTTTCTTTTAGACAATTGCAAGCTCATACATACCAATGTTTTTTCATCTGAAGATTCGGCTACCATTGTTTCATCTTATGTGCGATTGATTAAATGCTTAGAATGACAAAATAAAAAGAAAATCCTACTGTTCAGTGTTAAATTCAAGGGAATAGCCCAGAAAAACACCCCCTCAAAGCAGTGAAATTCCTCGCCTTGGAAAAATTGAGATTTTGGGTTTTCAGTGGTCCAAAAGGGCAAATCCCCCCCCCCCCCCCCGAAGACACAAAAGTCCCTCCCGCAGAAAAGTGTCTGAATTCAACGGTGCTACTGTCAAAGTATCTGCCTCTCGCTGTCGAAGTCCACTCCACTCTCCAGTTCTTTCAGTTTAGCAGAGAATTTGCAGTTAATACATATAAAGGAAAAATAAATATACTCCAGTGGTGAATTCAGACACTTTTCCCCGGGAGGGATTTTAGCGGCTTCGGAAGGAGGGGTATTATAGAGTTCCTGGGGATTGCACATTTGATATTAAAATCCCAAAATCTCAAACCTTCCAAGAGACACATCTTATTGTTCCTCGAGGGAATGCCCTTCCTCCGGACACCCCCTGAATTCAACATCAATATACAGTTGGCAAAAAAAGTATTTGTACACTCTAAAATTTTTAACTTTTAACTAAATAAAAACAGATATTTTGTCAAAAATAGTTTTAATACAGTCTGTTTACCGTGCGTTTTAAATTATACAACAGAAAATTTCGATAAAGATGTAAAATAATTTTCTAATAGGAAAAGTTTAAAAATTTCTTGCAAAAAAAGTATTTGTACATTTCTCCATCCTGATATGTACTGTGTTTTATAGTGTTTATAGTTCAAAGGACTACTTTTACAGAAGCTGATAATAATTTTTAACTTCATATTATATTTGTCTGACCTTTAATCTAATTTTCTCTTGAAGTAATTGAGTATAGAACCTAAAATTAGAGGGGCACCTCTAGATATATGAAATCCTATGATTGAGCATAATAAAAATTTAAATTCGCAACAAGAACTTGTAAAAGCTATTAAATTACCATTTACAACTATTGGATGTATAGAGGGAAACTATGAATAAATTAAAAGCATCGAAATTCAATAAAACCAGGACTTCTCAGCAAACTAACAATGAGGGAAAAAGAGAGTGTTGTTAAAAAAGCTTTAAAAAATCCTATGCGTTCGGTTCAAAAATTTGCTGGAGACCTTGAAACATCTTCTCGCATCAGAGTAATACCTCAAACAATAAAAAATATTCTTCTCAATGCAGATTTAAAAGGAAGAACCTGTAGGAAAAATCCATTCATCAGCGAAACAAATAGGCGAAAACGCATAGTATTCGCTTTCACATACAGAAGTAAATCATTGGATTTTTGGAAAACAGTAATTTTTTCTGATGAGGGAAAATTTGAAATTTTCTTGCCACCAAGCATTCGAAAAAATTGGCGTAAAAATAAAACTGTTCTAGATCCAAAACGTATACTTCAAACTATCAAGCATGATGGGGGGAATATTATAGTTTTGGGGTGTATAGCTTCTAATGGAGCAGGACATTTAAAATTTATTGACAATGGAAAGATAGGTTTAACATACATTGATGTGTCGCGGCATAATTTATTAAACAGTGCCAAGAAATTATGCGTTGAGGAAGCTTTTTACTTTCTGCAGGATAACGACCAAAGCATACTGCTGTGATCACCAGCACATGGTTACGACAATACTTGAAAACGACTGGTAACTCCTCTAAAATCTCTAGACTTGAATCCAAAAGAAAATTTGCGGATGCTATTTGATGCAAAAATACGAAAAAAAAAAAATATGTATCAGTAAAAAACAGTTTTAAAGAAGCTCTTATTGTGTCATGGAATAACATTAACCAGACCGCTACAAAAAAGTTGGTGGAATCTATCTCACACCATCTAGAAGTAGTCATAAACGCTAAATGAATTCACACAAAATATTAATTTGTATCATTTTACTAAATTTTCATTAATTATATTACATTAATATAGTCTACAAATATTTTTTTTTGCATTATATTTTTGTATATTTGTTTATCTTTATATATAAAAATCTTCTGTTCGTGTGTATGTAATTGAACTCCTCCTAAACGACTGGACCGATTTTAATGAAATTTTGTGCGTGCATTCCAGTGGATTCGAGAATGGTTTAGAATTGAGAATGGTCACATTTCATCGAAATTGATTCAGTCCTTTTTTGTAATTAGGCAAAAACTAATAGTTAGTGATTTTTCGCTAATTAAAAGTACTATAAACATAAAAGAAAGTCTGGATTTCGTATTAATCACAGCACAAAATAATCTACCGAACCAAAAATCTTGCAAATTGGGGTAAAAATACTTCTTATAACATCGAGTGCCGCTAAGAAGGGATTTTCGAAAATTCCCCCCCTAAAGAAGGTAAAAAAAAAGAACGAACTTAAAAAAAATTCCTTTAAAATCGGCTTTTGTAGATACTTATCAACTGATAACATATTTTAGTGAATTTTTTCATTTTGAATCGAATGGTACTAAGCAAATTCGTTTAAATACATTAGTTCATGAGATAATTCACATTTTCCTAATTTGGCGATGTCTTCGGCGCAAAAATCTGAAATTTTCAATGCTTATCTTTATATATAAAAATCTTCTGTGCGTGTGTATGTAATTGAATTCCTCCTAAACGACTGGACCGATTTTAATGAAATTTTGTGGGTGCATTCCAGTGGATTCGAGAATGGTTTAGATTCACATTTCACCGAAATTGATTCAGTACTTTTTTAGTAATTAGGCAAAAACTAATAGTTAGTGATTTTTCGCTAATTAAAAGTACTATAAACATAAAAGAATGTCTGGATTTCGTATTAATCACAGCACAAAATAATCTATCGAACCAAAAATCTTGCAAATTGGGGTAAAAATACTTCTTACAACATCGAGTGCCGCTAAGAAGGGATTTTCGAAAATTCCCCCCCTAAAGAAGGTAAAAAAAAAGAACGAACTTAAAAAAAATTCCTTTAAAATCGGCTTTTGTAGATACTTATCAACTGATAACATATTTTAGTGAATTTTTTCATTTTGAATCGAATGGTACTAAGCAAATTCGTTTAAATACATTAGTTCATGAGATAATTCACATTTTCCTAATTTGGCGATGTCTTCGGCGCAAAAATCTGAAATTTTCAATGCTTATCTTTATCTTTATATATAAAAATCTTCTGTGCGTGTGTATGTAATTGAACTCCTCCTAAACGACTGAACCGATTTTGATGAAATTTTGTGTGTGCGTTCCGGTAGATTCGAGAATGGTTTAGATTCACATTTCGTCGAAATTGATTCAGTACTTTTTTAGTAATTAGGCAAAAACTAATAGTTAGTGATTTTTCGCTAATTAAAAGTGCTATATATATAAATGAAAGTCAGGATTTCGTATTAATCATAGCACAAAAAAATCTACCATACCAAAAATCTTGAAAATTGGGGTAAAAATACTTCTTATAACATCGAGTGCCTCTAAAAATGGATTTTCGAAAATTCCACCCCTACGATGAGTAGAAAAAAGAACGAACTTTTAAAAAATTCCTTAAAAATCGGCTTCTGTAGTTATTTTTTATCTGATAGCATATTTTAGTGTATTTTTTCATGCTGAATCGAATGGTACCAAACAAATTCTTTTAAGTTCAGTAGTTCGCGAGATACTTCACATTTTCCTGATTTGGCGGCGTCTTCGGTGCAAAAAACCTGAAATTTTCAATCCTTATCTATATATATAAAAGAAAGTTTGGATTTCGTATTAATCACAGCACAAAAAAATCTACCGAACCAAAAATCTTGAAAATTCGGGTAAAAATACTACTTATAACATCGAGTACCGCTAAGAAGGGATTTTCGAAATTTCACCCCTAAGGGGGTTAAAAAAAGAACGAACTTTTAAAAAATTCCTTAAAAATCGGCTTTTGTAGTTATTTTACAACCGATAACATATTTTAGTGTATTTTTTCATGCTGAATCGAACGGTACTAAGCAAATTTGTTTAAGTCCAGTAGTTCGTGAGATAATTCACATTTTCCTAATTTGGCGATGTCTTCGGCGCAAAAACCTGAAATTTTCAATGCTCATCTTTATATATAAAAATCTTCTGTGCGTGTGTATGTAATTGAACTCCTCCTAAACGACTGAACCGATTTTGATGAAATTTTGTGTGTGCGTTCCGGTAGATTCGAGAATGGTTTAGATTCACATTTCGTCGAAATTGATTCAGTACTTTTTTAGTAATTAGGCAAAAACTAATAGTTAGTGATTTTTCGCTAATTAAAAGTGCTATATATATAAATGAAAGTCAGGATTTCGTATTAATCATAGCACAAAAAAATCTACCATACCAAAAATCTTGAAAATTGGGGTAAAAATACTTCTTATAACATCGAGTGCCGCTAAAAATGGATTTTCGAAAATTCCACCCCTACGATGAGTAGAAAAAAGAACGAACTTTTAAAAAATTCCTTAAAAATCGGCTTCTGTAGTTATTTTTCATCTGATAGCATATTTTAGTGTATTTTTTCATGCTGAATCGAATGGTACCAAGCAAATTCTTTTAAGTTCAGTAGTTCGCGAGATACTTCACATTTTCCTGATTTGGCGGCGTCTTCGGTGCAAAAAACCTGAAATTTTCAATCCTTATCTATATATATAAAAGAAAGTTTGGATTTCGTATTAATCACAGCACAAAAAAATCTACCGAACCAAAAATCTTGAAAATTCGGGTAAAAATACTACTTATAACATCGAGTACCGCTAAGAAGGGATTTTCGAAATTTCACCCCTAAGGGGGTTAAAAAAAGAACGAACTTTTAAAAAATTCCTTAAAAATCGGCTTTTGTAGTTATTTTACAACCGATAACATATTTTAGTGTATTTTTTCATGCTGAATCGAACGGTACTAAGCAAATTTGTTTAAGTCCAGTAGTTCGTGAGATAATTCACATTTTCCTAATTTGGCGATGTCTTCGGCGCAAAAACCTGAAATTTTCAATGCTCATCTTTATATATAAAAATCTTCTGTGCGTGTGTATGTAATTGAACTCCTCCTAAACGACTGAACCGATTTTGATGAAATTTTGTGTGTGCGTTCCGGTAGATTCGAGAATGGTTTAGATTCACATTTCGTCGAAATTGATTCAGTACTTTTTTAGTAATTAGGCAAAAACTAATAGTTAGTGATTTTTCGCTAATTAAAAGTGCTATATATATAAATGAAAGTCAGGATTTCGTATTAATCATAGCACAAAAAAATCTACCATACCAAAAATCTTGAAAATTGGGGTAAAAATACTTCTTATAACATCGAGTGCCGCTAAAAATGGATTTTCGAAAATTCCACCCCTACGATGAGTAGAAAAAAGAACGAACTTTTAAAAAATTCCTTAAAAATCGGCTTCTGTAGTTATTTTTCATCTGATAGCATATTTTAGTGTATTTTTTCATGCTGAATCGAATGGTACCAAGCAAATTCTTTTAAGTTCAGTAGTTCGCGAGATACTTCACATTTTCCTGATTTGGCGGCGTCTTCGGTGCAAAAAACCTGAAATTTTCAATCCTTATCTATATATATAAAAGAAAGTTTGGATTTCGTATTAATCACAGCACAAAAAAATCTGCGGAACCTATAATCTTGAAAATTGGGGTAAAAATACTTCTGATAATATCGAGTGCCGCTAAGAAGGGATTTTCGAAAATTCCACCCCTAAGGGGGTTAAAAAAAGGAACGAACTTTTAAAAAATTCCTTAAAAATCGGCTTTTGTAGTTATTTTTTAACTGATAACATATTTTAGTGTATTTTTTCATGCTGAATCGAACGGTACTAAGCAAATTTGTTTAAGTCCAGTAGTTCGTGTGATAATTCACATTTTCCTAATTTGGCGATGTCTTCGGCGCAAAAACCTGAAATTTTCAATGCTCATCTTTTTATATAAAAATCTTCTGTGCGTGTGTATGTAATTGAACTCCTCCTAAACGACTGGACCGATTTTGATGAAATTTTGTGTGTGCGTTCTGGTAGATTCGAGAATGGTTTAGATTCACATTTCGTCGAAATTGATTCAGTACTTTTTTAGTAATTAGGCAAAACCTAATAGTTAGTGATTTTTTTATTAATTAAAAGTGTTGAATAATTTCGATAAATAGCGTACGGACGGAATGTCCGAGCGGTCAAAGGCGCCAGATTTAAGCTCAACTTCTCGAAGAAAGAGATCGCGCGTTCGAACCCCGCTCCTGTCACAAGTGTGTGCTTTACAGTAATATAGCCTGTATTATAATTTTGATTAACTGACTTCAGGAAATCGTTAACTTTTAACAAAAAAGAGAAAAATAAACTTTTTTATCAAAAATTGAACCGACTTCAAAAAATACTGAAGAGTGAAAAATAATTTCCTTACATAATTGTAATAAGAAATTAAATTAAGAGCGTAGTGTTTATCGTGCGTATCACTATATTTAAGTAAATTTTTTTGATTTTCTGGTGTCGGTGCCAGGAAGGACAACGTCTGTCGGTGACAGGACAACGTCTGTCGGGTCCGCTAGTATATAAAAATCTTCTGTGCGTGTGTATGTAATTGAACTCCTCCTAAACGACTGGACCGATTTTAATGAAATTTTGTGGGTGCATTCCAGTGGATTCGAGAATGGTTTAGATTCACATTTCATCGAAATTGATTCAGTACTTTTTTCGTAATTAGGCAAAAACTAATAGTTAGTGATTTTTCGCTAATTAAAAGTACTATAAACATAAAAGAAAGTCTGGATTTCGTATTAATCACAGCACAAAATAATCTACCGAACCAAAAATCTTGCAAATTGGGGTAAAAATACTTCTTATAACATCGAGTGCCGCTAAGAAGGGATTTTCGAAAATTCCCCCCCTAAAGAAGGTAAAAAAAAAGAACGAACTTAAAAAAAATTCCTTTAAAATCGGCTTTTGTAGATACTTATCAACTGATAACATATTTTAGTGAATTTTTTCATTTTGAATCGAATGGTACTAAGCAAATTCGTTTAAATACATTAGTTCATGAGATAATTCACATTTTCCTAATTTGGCGATGTCTTCGGCGCAAAAATCTGAAATTTTCAATGCTTATCTTTATATATAAAAATCTTCTGTGCGTGTGTATGTAATTGAACTCCTCCTAAACGACTGGACCGATTTTAATGAAATTTTGTGTGTGCGTTCCAGTGGATTCGAGAATGGTTTAGATTCACATTTCATCGAAATTGATTCAGTACTTTTTTAGTAACTAGGCAAAAACTAATAGTTAGTGATTTTTCGCTAATTAAAAGTGTTGAATAAGTTCGATGAATAAAGGGCGGACGGAATTCCCGAGCGGTCTAAGACGCCAGATATAATCTCGGCTTCTCGAAGAAAGAGATCGCGTGTTCGAACCCAGCTCCTGTCAAACGTGTATGCTTTACAGTAATATAGCCTGTATTATAATTTTGATTAACTGACTTCAGAAAATCGTTAACTTTCAACAAAAGAGAGAAAAATAAACTTTTCTATCAAAAATTGAACCGACTTCAAAAAATACTGAAGAGTGAAAAATAATTTCCTTACATAATTGTAATAAGAAATTAAATTAAAAGCGTAGTGTTTATCGTGTGTATTACTATATTTAAGTATATTTATTTGATTTTCTGGTTTGGGTGCCAGGAAGGACAACGTCAGTAGGTGACAGGACAACGTCTGTCGGGTCTGCTAGTTATAATGTAAAAAATCGATTCGTTTAATTTTGTTTTTGCTTCTATAATATTATAATGCATTAAATTAATGTATTACAGCATTTTTTGCTTGAATCTTTTGTTTAATTTCATTATAATTTAAAAAAATGAAGTGTACAAATACTTTTTTTGCCAACTGTGTCTTAAATCACTTAGAATGGGACACCTAAATATAAATTTTGATATTTTTTCATGAATGCCTACTAAAAATATTTTCAAAATTTTTGTTAAAATACCTTTACAAGTGACTAAATCCTTAAATTAGTTTTATATTTTGCATTTGGGCATTTCTGTCAACAAGTCGACAGAAAATCAGTTCTAACTTCTGAATCTTAGAATTAGTCATCTTAATCCTATTTTACAATAATCGTTTTGATTATATAGTATATGTATTTCAAAATTTCAATAGACCTAACGCGTAGTAACCGCATTTAAGAATTTTTATTCAAAGCAACGTTTATTTTAAAATACTTATAATATTCATTATAAAAAGTTATAATTGAATAACTCACCTCTTTTCTGTATAACAAATTCGATCTTCAAAGTAAATATTATAAGTAATGCACGTGTTGCGTTTGTGTTTACAGTTTTCAAGCAAATTTGTTAATGTACTCGGGAACTCGGACTGATTTTATCTTCGACCTAAGGCGTCGAAGAAAGAACCGAGCTGAGGGTTTTCCGTTCTACTTTCCTAAATGGAAACGTTCAGTTAATCGACTGCCCTAGAATAAACAATCCCGGTAATTACCGGGATTGTTTCAGATTTTTTTTTAAACGGAAATTTTAAATTAGATGACTGTCCAGGAATAAAAATTTCCGGTATTTAAAGGAAAAGTTCCAGGTTTTTTTTAAAACGGAAATGTTCAGCTAAATCAAGAAAAATTCACAGAGTAACACCTCTAAAATTCACGGCATATTTTTACAGTGTACCTACATTCTATTCTAAATAAACCAAACACCAGATCTCCTAGAATACGGTTGAACAAATGGAAAAACTAGTGGGTAAGTGTGATCACAGATCGCACAGAGGGTTTTGTTTAATATCATTTTCAAAAACATCCTTTTTCTTATTATGTGCTATAAACTGTATGTCGAAGTTTAAAGCGATCGATTTTTTAGTTTTCCCAAACTTTGTAAAATTTAGAAAATGTTCCCTCCTCGGACGACCTTCTTATTCCCTGAATTTTTCACTTCAAAATGCAATAAACAAGCAAAAGAAAAAAAAGACATCAATCAAAGACTAAAGAAAAAAGACATCATTGTGCCTTTCCCCCCAACAAAAATTTAGTTTATCTTAAATTTATAAAATTTGTATTATGTGTTATAAACTATGTTAAAGCGTAAAATAGATCGTTTTGTTTTCTTAATTTTAACAAATTTCCGTCAATTGTCTTTGCGAAAAAGCATATTTTCAATTAGTTAAAATTTTTTTTTTTTTCATAAATTGAAAAGTTGTGATTTGACTTTTTCTTTTTTAATTATTTATTTTGATTTTATGAATCAGCGCATGAAATAACATCTGCATGCGGAAGTACCAAATTTGTAAAATCAATAGTTAAAAAAATTTATACTGCGATTATCAAAGCTTAATATAAAAATTTATCTCTTTTTCTTTCCATATCATGCGGTTTGCCGTGAAAAAAAATACAATTCTGGAATTATAATTACCAAAATCAAAACAAATAAGCGCGTTTTTCACGTAGTTTATGTTATTATCACGTAGTTTCCATTAATTTATGTTCGATAAATAATAATTTTTATATCTATTTAAACTTTGGGAATAATTAAAAGAGAGAGAGAAAAAAAGGTTGATGGTATTAAAATAAATATTTTAATTAAAATAATAGTCTTTTTCAAAATTTTATGATTTGTTGTGTGACAAGAGGTATTCAGCTGTAAGTATACCAAATTTGAACTCTCTGACTTGTGTACGGACTCTATGACAGACAGACAGAAGACAGAGACGAATAGGGTTTCGTTAGATGAACGAAACCCTAAAAAAGCGAACATTGTCATGCCTCTTGATTTGTAAAGAATTTAATTGATAAATTTTTTTTTTTTTTTTCAATATGATCCTTTATTTTGTTCTCAGATCTCCGGCTTCGGAAAATTCGGATCAAAAGGCCAACTTTGACAGCATTTTTTGTAATATTTTTTGCGCTTATCCAAAAAAATTGACAGACACGGCAACTTATAAGTTTCTAAATAAGAGGATCTGCGAGTTGGATACATTTGAGAGCAAAATTGAATTAAAAAATGAATCAGAAATTAAGCAGTTTGAATCGAAATACACCCTTAAAGCTGTTCTCTACTGCTTTGCTCAACAAGCTCAAAACGTTTTGATATTTTTGCAAATTCAATTTTCAACAGAAAGACATAAAATTGGAAGATATTGGCTATGGAAGCACTTTCGAATAAAACTCAGTTTTCCATTTTAAAATAATCAAATCACCTACCGAAATATAAGCTATTTTTATCCCGTGATCACGCGATATTTTCCCTTTCATTCACTGGTCTTCTTTCGTCGGGAAACTCAGTTCAAAACGTCAACTTTGGCAGCTTGTTCTATAGTATCTATTGCATTTGTAGAAAAAAAAATGAGGGCAATTAGACAGTTTCTAAACAACAACATTCGCTAGTTTCATGTCTTTCCGAAGAAAAATAAATTAAAATTTATGTCACAAAGTGTTCTTTTTTGTTTTAAGAACACCCTTAAATGTAATACATAAATAAAAAGGTTGTGAACCACAGCTCGACATCGATTGTCCTACGCAAAAACATGCTGCTCTTATTCAATTCCCTGACATTTTTTAATCTCGCAAAAACCCCTTTTTACTCGCGATTTTTAACGCGTCACAGAAACCGTCTGCGTTCGACCACCCCCCACCACCCTCCCCCTAAAAACTTTCCTTGTCATCTCTCCATCAATATAAAACGGAGAATGGACGGGGGGTGGGGGGGGTGGAACAATATTCGATAGAGTGGTTGTTACAAGGGGGAGGAGGGTCGAGTGTGCCCCACAAAACAGTATGCTTTCTCCACACAAACATACCCCCCCCCCCCGGACAACCTTATGAAGCCTATGTTGCGAAATTTTCCTCTTTTGTGATTTGCCGCTTCCTTGCCCAATAATGTGCCCAACCATTTGTGAAGAAGTGCAATTTGTCAGGAGTGGGGGGAGGGGGGGAGGAGTGAAGGCGCCCCTGACACGTCACCGAAATATGACGTGATTTTTCCGAGTTCCGAACGCGTCGCTCTCTGCCATCTAATTTGTTTGTGGGGGGGGGGGTTGTTCTGGCCAAGCGATATTGAAAATTTTCGTCTGCCTAATATGTTTGCGGGTAAATGCCTGGCATGTGCGGGATTTGTTTTTTATTTTTTAGAGAGAGAAGTGGGGGCTGGTGGCACTCCATTGCGTGTAACCCGGCGACGGAAAACGATTTTGGGAGCAGGGGTAAGGAGGGAGGGCGGTGTTGTATCGAAAAATTGCACGGGGGAGGTCTAGCAGAAAAGCCCGAGAAAAGGAATGTTTGGAGGTTTGTGGGGAGAAATATCCGATACAGGGGGACGGAGGATTTGTTAAAGGTTGATGGATTGTTCCAGAAGGATAATTGTGCGGTAAAAAATGTGTAAGGGAGTTGGGAAGCGTGTAACTTTTGCGCTAATGACATCGGTTGACAAAGAGTTGTATATTTCCTTCTTGTATATTCGATACCGAACATCCTTGTAGGTGTAGGTGTAACACAAAATTTTCATGATGAAACTGCTGTTTTGAAACTAAATTCGTTAATTTATGATATGATATAAAGTTGTTTTTATTTTGAACACAGAGGCAAGTCAAAGGAAACTTTTTTAATTTTCTGGTAGAATTTATTATTTGCAATGTTATAATAGTTGAGCTATTATACTTCTATGATAATTATATATACATATATGTAATGAAATAAAAAAATTTTGCGCCATTTTGCTCTCTCTGAGTTTTTAATTCTAAAATTGTGGAACATATTTTTAATCTTAGTTTCGTAATACATTAATCTTTTAACAGCTAAAGTCCTTTTTCTTTTAACTATAATTAGTCCATTGTCATTAATATAATATTGAACATCAGCGTATTTTTCTTAATTCTGACCTACCAATATCTTTGAGACCTTATCGTACATCCACTGCTGATGAAAAAGAAATATCTCAGCAAATTCAATCCTTATTAGCTGCTGGATTAATTAAAGAAAGTTATAGCCCATATTTTTCCCCACTTACATAAGTTAATAAACGAGATGAAGGCAAAAAAACCGAATGTGTGTTGATTACCACACTTGAATATGGGCTATAACTTTCTTTAATTAATCCAGCAGCTAATAAGGATTGAATTTGCTGAGATATTTCTTTTTCATCAGCAGTGGATGTACGATAAGGCCTCAAAGATATTGGTAGGTCAGAATTAAGAAAAATACGCTGAGGTTCAATATTATATTAATGACAATGGACTGATTATAGTTAAAAGAAAAAGGACTTTAGCTGTTAAAAGATTAATGACAATCAACACACATTCGGGTTTTTTTTTTTTTGCCTTCATCTCGTTTATTAACTAATGTAACTGGGGTAGAATATGGGCTATAACTTTCTTTAATTAATCCAGCAGCTAATAAGGATTGAATTTGCTGATACACATATATTTCAAACAGCATATATTTCAAAATATTTATCAAATGTCTATTAAGTAAACAAGCGTCATTTGATATACAGTCAAGGATCTATAATTCGCAATTTTCTATAATTCGCGTTACTTTACAAATGTAAACAATGAAATAAATAGCTAAGAAAATTTACAAATTTGTGATCTAAAAATGAATTTTTTAAAACAAATAATAAAAAAAATGAAAAACTAAAAATTTTAATATTTAATTTAACTATTATTTTATTAACAGTAAAAAAAAAACTGCATTACGAAACATATGTGATATGTATATGTAATTATTTTTATTTAAATGCGTATACATATCAATTTTTTAATAAAATAACTTTCAAAAGCCTTTTTTTAAGATAGCATATTAAATTAATTATTAGTTTTCATATTTATCTTTTCTTATTATATTAATTATAGAATTAAAATGCTGTCTAGGTAATAATAAAATTAAGTATTATCCATAATACTCTATAATCCACAATATTCCATAATACGCACAACCTTTGGACCCGACTTATGCGGATTATAGAAGTTTGACTGTACCTATAATGTGACGGGTAAACTGCAATCTTTATGTAATTGTAGCTGTGGGAGCCGCTATAAAAAGAAAATACCGATTTTTTTTCCGTTTTTGAATCGATTGTGATCGTTCTTGCGGCGTAAAATTTTGCTAAAAAATATATTTTTTGAAAAGTAAGATAAATTTTTTTGTTTTAATTGATTTTTATTACTGAATTTAAATGATTCAATAACTAACAAAACTACATCGAGATATTTTTAATAAATGCGGGCGTTTTATAAGCATGAATATATAGACTGTTATATTTTTGCAAATGTTTTACAGTAATTTTAAAGTACTTGTGCTTTCTTAAGGGTTTCTTAAATAAAAAAAGCAGCTTTGTAACATAAGTTTTAATTTATTTTTGCTCGGACATGCATGAAACTACCAGGTGTTGTTGTTTAGAAAGCATTTCATTGCACTCAGTTTTCTGTTTTTTAATTTAATTTAATTTTGTTTTGTTTTATTATTATTATTATTACTATTATTTGCAAACGCAATAGATCTTTTAGAAGAAGCCTTCAAAATCGACGTTTTGAACGCATTTTCCGACGAAAGCAGAAAAACCAGTCTAAAAGCAGGGGAAAAATGAGTGATCGCGTGATCGAAATCACTTATAACTCTATATGTAATTTATTGATCATAAAATTGAAAACTAAGTTCGATTCCAGATCGCGTCCAGCTCTTAATCGCGTCAAGCCTCTTAATTTGATATCTTCTCCGTTGAAAAATGAATTTATGAATGTGTCAAAACGTAAATAAAATTCGATTCTATTATCTGCGCTTCTTGAGCGAAGCAGACAACCTTAAAACCTCATCCGCAAAATAGCTCAAGTTGAGCTGAAATCCACTCATCTCACGATTTGAAAGTCAGCTTCTCATAAAAGAGTTGAAAAAACTCGAGTAAGCGTGTTATTTTTAAGCAATTTCAACCAAGGCGAGTAATTTAAAAAAGAGATTTAAGTTAAGATGATTAAAAGATGATTAAAAAATTAAGATGATTAAAAACAAATCATTCAGGATCCAATAAATTACAGCCCTATCCCGAGAAGCTAAATCCACTCTTTCGTTTTAAGGCTGTATTCGGAAAAATGATTTTTCACCTTCAATAGCACGAAATTTTCCGATACAATTTCAGACTCATTTTTGAAAGTAGAGGCACGAAACCTGCTGATGGGATTTTGGAAGTGACGTAGAAAGTGCCGTGTGATGTCATTTGACGCTCCATTCATTAGAATTGGATTTATAAACAATTACCTTCTAAGTAGGACACTTTTAGGTAGATTTCGTATGAAATACTACCTATTGCATTGTCTCCCATGTTGGAATTTCTGAAAAATTTTTGCGGATCTACACGAATCATGACTCCTAGACCCCAAAACTACCATCAGTAAAAAAGTTTATCTATCTATCTATCTATCTATCTATCTATCTATCTATCTATCTATCTATCTATCTATCGGTGTATATCACTTTCTTCTAGACACGATAACTTCCATAATTATGCTCAGATCTTCATCAAACTTTTACATAAAATCAAGGGGCATAAAATCTCGGTTAAGTTCGTTAATGGGCAAAATCGGACCAAGGGGGTGGAAGTTAGGAGGGTTTTTGTGAAAACAGGAAAAACGCGATAACTTCTTAATTAAAATAGATATCGAATCAGTTTAAAGTTTATATTACTTCTAAACGATGGGCAAAAAGTTTATGCATGACAGATTTTTGATAAAGTTAAAAATGGGCTCAAGGGGCAAAAAAAACATGGTTTTTGGGAGAAAAAAATTCATAACTTCGTCAATTCTCAAGATATCAAATCCAACTAAATTTTATATAAATGTACTCAATATTATCTAAAACTTTTGTATTTACAAGTTTTTGATAGGACCGATTTTTACCGATGAAAAAAATTAAAAACGAAAAGAAAAAGGGGGGAGGAAAAAGAAAAAAACCCATAACTTACTCAATTCTTAAGCAATTAAATCTAATTAAATTTATTTTACATCTTCACAATAATATCTACAACTTTTATATTGACAAGTTTTTCATAGAACCAATTCTTATAGCAAAAATAAATTAAACAAAAATAGGAGTTGGAGAAAAAACCTCAAGTCCAAACTGCTTATATTCTGACTCATTTAAAATTCATTTTTGATTTTAAACGCATCCAAATGACAGATCCTCTTATTTAGCAACTATATAATGCGACGTATTGGCCAATTTTTTGATAAAGGCAGAATATATTTTTTAAAAGGCTGCCAAAAAAGGTATTTTGAACAGATTTCCCGAAGTTTTCATCATTAAAAATTCATTAAGTATAACAAATTGCGTTTTTTATGAGTCATTTTTAAATTCATTTTTGTTCTCAAACCCATCCAATTTACAGGTCCTATTATTTAGGAACTATATAACTTGACGTATTGGCCAGTTTTTTGATAAAGGCAGAATATATTTTTTAAAAGGCTGCCAAAAAGGGTATTTTGAACAGAATTTCACGAAGTTATCGTGATTAAAATTTGAGGAAATTTAAGAAATTGCGTTTTTACCGAGTCATTTTTAAATCTTTTTTTGTTCTCAAACGCATCCAATTTACAGGTTCTCTTATTTAGGAACTATATAATGTGACGGAGTGGCCAGTTTTTTGATAAAGGCAGAATATATTTAAAAAAAAAGGCTGCCAAAATGGGCACTTCGCACAAAATTTCCCAAAGCGAGATGATTAATGAACTGCGGGTATTCAAATAACAAATTGGTTATTTTATGACTCATTTTTAAATCCAATTTTGCTCTGACACGCATTCAATTGACAGTTTTTTGTTACTTAGGAACTATATAATGTGCGTATTCGTCGATTTTTTGATAAAGGGTGAATATATATATTTTAAAAGCTGTCAAAGTAAGCACTTCGCAAAAAAATTTCCCAAAGCGATCATGATAAAAGAATTGAGGTTGTATTCAAATAACAAATTGTTTATTTTATGACTCATTTTTAAATTCAATTTTGCTCTCAAACGCATTCAATTGACAGTTATTTGTTATTTAGGAACTGTGTAATGTGCCGTATTGGTCAGATTGTTGATAAAGGCTAAATATATATTTAAAAAAATCTGTCAAAGTGGGCACTTCGCACAAAATATCTCAAAGCGATCTTGATTAAAGAATTGTGGATGTATTAAAATAATAAATTGGTTATTTTATGACTCATTTTTAAATTCAATTTTGCTGTCAACCGAATTTAATTAACAGTTTTTTGTTATTTAGGAACTATATAATGAGCATATTGGTCAATTTTTTAAATAAAGTAAGAATATAATTCAAAATATATTGCCAAAATGGGCATTTGAATAGAGATAGGCATTTTTTTTTTTTTTTTTTTTTTTTTTTTTTTTTTTGAGATGAAAACTTTTCGAAATCTACCTCCGCCTATAGGCCATGCCGAAAGGGATTTTTTTTCGTTCCCCTATCTCCAACTTTGGAAATTTCTGTACTAATTGGCAACTTTGACAGCATTTTTTGCAATATTTTCTGCATTTATCCAAAAATCGACCAATACGGCACATTATGTCGTTTCTAAATAAGAGATTTTGAAAGTACGGTGCGTTTGAGAGCAAAAATAAATTTAGAAAAAAAATCTGAAAATAAGCGGTTTTGATCGGAATACATCCTTAACGTTACTAAATATAATTTGGCCGATAGAAGTAAATAAATAGTAGTAAAATGTCCCCCTCTCCCATGAAACATTCCTTTTTTTTTCAATCACCATTTTAAGCTGATGCGTAAATAAGGCCTCTGCGCGTTTGACAGCGTTTTCCCCCCTATTGTCAGATCCAAGGTGTGTTTTTAATAATCCAATTTATTTAAAATTTAAAACTTTGTATCTCAGGTGCTTCAAGAGAGGTCTTGGGCTATCTTCACAAACATTTTGAGATAGGAATTAATTACGAACGGTAGATTACTCTAGACATCGCGGACACGCAGACACGCACTGAAAATTTTTTTTTCTTTAGTATAGATAAGGAAAAATAAAACTAAAAATTTACTTCCACGAAGATTGCCCTTCCTGGAGAGTATTACTAGAAAACCTAACGTGTATTGATGCATGTTTTATGTAAGGTTAAAAAAAAAAATCACGGAATTATTCGAACATTTGGACTGATGAATCGAACCTTATCCATAAACCATAGACGATTCCCAAACAAAAAATCTACTAGATTTTTGTTAAAAGATGGCAAACCAAGCGTGTGCCTGTGACTTAAGGCTGCGCGCAGACCAACATTATAGAATGTTGGACATCTTTGGACATCTTAGACATCTTTGAGCTATTGGATCGAATATATCGAAGATGAGTGCAGCCTTTGTGATGTTTTACCTTATTAAAATTCAACATTTTCTGCAAACAACACAAACCGAGGCGGCGGCACTTTGTCTACCCCTTTAGCCATTTCGACGACCCCCTCCCCCCTCTTTCCCGGACAGATGCACCGGGAGCTCCTGATTTGTGGCAACGCCTTATTCATTATAAAGATGAAATGTATATATATATATATTAATTATTCAATGAAACTTGCCTCAAAAAGGTACATTATTAATTCACTTCAAAATCATAAAATAAGGAAGTTTTATTTCAGATTCAGCCAGACTTAAAAACCAAAAGAAAGCTGGATTAATACACAACTATATTTGTAAAGAAGACTGTGATTACCAGTGATATCAGCAATATCTTGAATTTTTCAGAAATAAATTTATTCTTTCTCCATGAAAAAAAAGCATGAATAGTAATAATTCAAAAAATTACAAATTAAAATATTGATATAAAACTAAAAAAGCCAAATTTTCTTCCTCTATCTGAACCGAATCTTTCATTGTTTACATCCGTAAATTATTTGTGGATTTTAGAGAGTTGCGGATATGAGGTAGTCTACTGTATTAAAATTCAACATTTTCTGAATACAACACAAACCGAGACGGCGACACTCTGTCTACCCCTTTAGCCATTTCGACGTCCCCTTCCCCACTTTGGGAGCTCGTGATTTGTGGCAGCGCCTTGATGTCCTCTCTCCTCAGGCGCCTCTGCGGCCATTGACGACGGCCGCAATTTCGATGCAAAAGGCGACGGAATTTATGAGCTGCAACTCCGGGCAATCCAGACGCGGTCAGCGCTTTCGCTGGGGCTTGATGTACATAAACATCGCATCCATAAAACATCCTGCATCCAGAATGGCCCGATCTGAAATGGGATGATCGAATCTTTCCGAAGGACCGCTTTTTTATGGGGTGGGGGATGTCTTTTGACAACTTTATGGGAAGAGACGATCTTGAATGGTATAAATCACAGAAGGAGGATTTGCGAACAGTTCTGAATTTCACACTCTAGTTAAAATGTTCTCTCTGGGCTATAAAAGGAAAACTTTTATAAATTAGATATTCAGTCGGATTTAAGAGGCATCTTTGAGCTATTCGATCGATTGAATCTAAGATGATGAGATTTTTCGAAAATGTACTTAAGACCCCACACTAGTCTCTGAAAAAGTAAAATCGAATCACCCGGATTATGATTCTTGATCATCATTATCACCCGATTGATAATGTTAATGTATGGGGGCGTTCTTTTCAAATGTTTCACTCAAATATTAATACTTTTACATGATTTTTTGTTCCGTAGGATAGCTGAGGGCAATCTACAACCGGGCTCGATTTTACTTTTTAGCTCACAGGCTATCATAGCCTGAGGGCTTATGTGCCCGTCCGTTCTGGATGTTCGTGCGTAACGCGATAACTCGTGATAAAAATATCCGATCCACTTGAAATTTTGTATGTAGGTATAGCCTGACAAGGCGCTTCCCTGATTATTTTTTGGAGTTCATTCGATATGTATAAGAGAGGGAACGGAGGGCTCATGCCCCTCCCCTTAATTGATACAAATGGGATTTTCATGCAGAATTAAGTTTTCGTTCAAAATTTAGATTAGGATCATTCTGATGAGGCGATTCCGTGACTGTTATTAGATGTTCATTGAATAAGTATAAATAGGGGGAACAGGGGTTCTAATGCCCCCCCCCCTTAATTTATATAAATGGGTTTTTCAAGCAGAATTTTCAGATTTCGTTCAAATCTCTGAATAGTTTTGGAAATTTAATATTTAAGTATAAAAGAGGGGGATAACTCCTTTTAAATTACATAAATGCTAAATGGGTTTTTATTAAGAATTATCTCATTTGCTCTGAATTTTGGATATAGATTTTTTATATGATAAAGCATGTCTTTGATAGTATAGGAGGTTCAATAATTAAGTATAAAAAAAGAGGAAAGGGGAGAGGTGTTTCCCCTTCTTAACTTTTATTCGAACGGATTTAACCATTGAAAATATAAGGCTTTAATGTACAATTAGTATTTGTAGCCTGTGAGCTCAATGCCATCAGTTTAACTGGGCAGTATTCTTTATTCTATTTTAGTTTCAAATTTCAATTAAAAAAAAAAAAAAAAAAACTTTTGAAACCAGTAAGAACCGGTCCTGAAATTGAAACTATCATAATAAAAAAATATATAGTAACAAAAATCGAAATAGTGCAAACTACCCCGGTTGTAAATCATCCTCGGCTATTGTAGGAAAAAAAAAAAAAAAAAAAAAAAATCAGGTACGAATGTTAAAATTTGAGCGAGATATTTGAAAAGAATGCCCCCATAGATTGAACTTTATCATTCGGTTCTTTTTCAGTGACTAGCGTTGCATCTAAAGGATGTTCTTTAATCAAAAAGGGCAACTTTGTGACATAAGTTTTATTTTTACTTTCTTCTATCATCAATAGAAGAAAGTATTGTAATCGAAATTTTTTTCGACGGATTTATACGTTTCAGTTGTCAGAGATTCCAAAAAACATGTTTTTACAAAATATCTGTCTGTCTATGTGTCTGTGTGTATGTGTGTCCGTATGTCGCCTTTCTACTATCAAAAAGTGTATGAAGATATGCATAGAATTGAACCAAATTTTTTGTGAATGTTTTCGGCTGCAGCAAGCAAGTTCTCCTTCAATTTTGAAATATTCCGCCGGAAGGGGGCTCTGCAATCGCGACTTTTGTGGCATTTTCAATATTGTACCGACCAAAAGTGTATGAAGTTATACATCGAATTGAACCAAATTTTTTGTGTAAGTGTATGGTTATGGCTAGTTGGTCCTCCCTGAATTTTAAAAAAAATCAGCCTGCAGGGGGCTCTGCAATAGCGATTTTTGTACAATTTTCAATATTGCACCATCCTAAAAGAGTATGAAGTTATGCCTAAAACTGAACTAAACTTTTTGTGTATGAATATTTCTTGGTATGGCAAGTAGGTCCTCCCTGAATTTGAAAAAAAATCTGCCTATTATTCTGTTGTCCATCGGCTCGTGCAGAGACGGAAACTCGTTTTTACTCCGATTAATTGACCGAAGCAGAAATTTAAGATGAAAATCAAAGTTGGTATGGTATTGAATTAAAACTATTAAAGCATTAACATGAGTAACTATTTTTTTAAATATTAAAATGTACTTATGAGATAGAATTGGATTTTCACAGTTTTGGATTTTCACATCCAACTAGTTGAATTTAGCGTTAAGAAAGTTTTCACAAAGGAAAAATTCTTTTTTCGAGTAATTTAATTAGCCCCTATACATTTTCCATTAAATTTTTTTGTGAATATTGCATGATCTGAAAATATGTGGGACAACAGACTTTATTTCTTACCCCATTTGGAATTTTCCATTATTTTTTTAAATTTGTGAACGACATTACACAGTCAATTCTGTGCGCCAATTTTTTTACTTTACATGAGCCCGTTTAGTGCCTGATTCACAAACAAAGCTCTTCCATCCAGTGCCGCAGACAAGAAGAGGGGGGGGGGGCGAAAAAACATTTTTATTGCAATTTGATATATTTCTAAAATACTGTCATAGAAAAATATCAGACCATTATCAATCACAACAATTTTGATTCAATATTTGGTCCCCCAAACAGCGCAACCGCCGTACTCCCCACCGATTCATAAAATTCCGGAAAGGGGGGGGGGGGTATTCCGTTGCCACCGGGGATAACGTGTCTCCCACGTCAAGTCAAGTCTCAGGGACGGGAAAAGGAAAAATTCGAACGATCCCCCCCCCTCCCCCCGTAATGTGATTGAAATGTGGGAGCTGCGCATGAATGGTTCAGAAAAAAAGAATGAAATTATTCTAATGCTGGTGTCAAATTGTGCCGGTCACGTGGCCTATTGTAAGGATGGGGGAGGAGAAGTGATAGATTGGCTATTTTAGATTTTATTAAATTCATCCTGGACTTGACGATGTTGTTTACGATGTTAAATACCCCACGCATGAATTAGTGGAAATATCAAGTTTCTATGTTTTGACAACTTATGTTCTCGACATTTCGTTTTTAAGGGTGTATTCGAAAAAACGCTTTTCCACCTTCAGTATCTCGAAATTTTCTGATACAATTTCAGACACACTTTTAAAAATAGAAACACGAAACTGGCTAAAAGGATTTTAGAAGGTGCCATGTGATGTCATTTTACGCTCCATTCATTAGAAGTGGATTTACAAACAATTACCTTCTCAGTACGACAAATTTATTGCGTTTTCAAGTCTCCTACTTCGGAAAAATCTTCAAAATGCCGTTTTTGATTGCTTTTATTTACAACATTTTCTGCCTTTATCAAAGAATCGACCCTCACGGCACCTTTGTTAACTTTCTAAATAGTACAATTTGCGAGTTGGATGCATTTAAGAGCCAAAATAAATTAAAAAATAAATAGGAAAATAGACAGTTTGAATCGAAATGCACCCTTAAGTACAAAATCCTAAAAATGTGTCAAAAGTAGCTTTTTTTTTTTTTTTTTTTTTTTTTTTTTGAATTGGTGAACAACATTACAAAGTCATTTCTGCATGCTAAGTTTTCGCTTTACATAAGACCGCTTAGTTCACAAACAAAGCTCTTCCATCTTCCGACAAACTTCTGTCCGCGACATTTCGTTTTTTTAAGTTCAAGTTTCTGGGCGAAGAAAACGTATTAAAATGCAATTTGAGGCTTTCGCGCGAAGAGGGTGTTCTCCTATCTTGTACAGGTGACTTCTGGAGGCGCCTGTACGGCGACAAATTTAGCGCCGAATTTGCATCTTCGCTTTACCTCCCCTCTTTTCCTTCTCCTAATTCTTCCAAGTCATTCCCAGAAGATTGTTTGTGACTGGAAATGGACCGAAATAAATGGAATAATTCCTTGGTGCAATGCTAAGTAGGAACGGGAAAGGATCTTGGTATAACATATTAGATTTTTTTTTTTTGGGGGGGGGGATAAACAGGAAACTTTGTATCACCGAATATCATAATCATCATGTATTAATTATCATGTCATCATAAGCATCATCACATCATTCATCATATAAAGAACATCATATCATCATCATCATATTATCATAATAATAATATTCAGGAATGTAGTGGAAGGTATACGGGGGTATACGCCGCATACCTTCTGCATTTTTTTCAAGGAACACCGTATACTTTCTGGATTTTTTTTCAACGAACACCGTATACCTTTTGTTTCTCAAAAAAGCCATAGTATATACACTCTAGAGTATACCCTCTGCCTTCAGAGTATGTCCTCTGATTAGAGCGTATATTTTCTGTATTTTCTGCGACTTACTGGCGACCACTGATCGCCAGTAGTAATCTGGAACTTAATCTGTTTGTTCTCTAATAGATGGCGCGAACAACCCATGCCCTAATTGTTCAGTTATCTACAATCCCTAATTAGATGCACGAATAAAAATAACTATATCGCAGTTCCATCCCGCATTATTACTTAATATTTTCTAAACTAAAAAAGAAGTCTATCTTCTCGCTAACAGATGTCGCTAGCAGTATTCCGAAATTTAATCTATTTATTCCCCAACAGATGGCGCGAGAAACCCATATCCTAATCGTTCAAATTATATACGTGATCTCTAATTAGACACACGAATAAAAATAACTATGTCGCAATTCCATCCCGCTTTATTACTTAAGGCCCTTGTCCTCGCTCGAGGAAACGCTCGCGAGCTAATGCTATTCCTATGGGGAAGCGTTTTTCTAATAACTCTTTCGCATTTTGACATTTTTCAATAATTTTTTTTGCATTGGATAGCTGAGGTGCATGCCGACAGAGCACCTTTTTTACTTTTACGATTTTGGTTGCAGATATTTTTTTAAAAAGCACTTTCAGTGTCGAAACCGGTTTTGAAAATGAAACTAATTTTGTATCATTTACTTTGTATAACTTTGTAACTACTTTGTAAAATATCTGCAACCAAAATCGAAAAAGTAAAAAAGGTGCGCCGTCGGCATGCACCTCAGCTATCCAATGCAAAAAAAAAAAAAAAAAAAAAAAAAGTCAAAATGCGAATGAGTTATTAGAAAAATGCTTCCCCATAGGAATAGCATAAGCTCGCAAGCGTTTCCTCGAGCGAGGACAGGGGCCTTAATATTTTCTAAACTAAAAAAGAATTCTATCTTGTCGCTAACAGATGTCGCCAGCAGTATTTCGAAACTTAATCTATTTATTCCCCAACAGATGGCGCGAGAAACTCATATCCTAATCGTTCAAATTATATATTTGATCTCTAATTAGACGCACGAATAAAAATAACTATGTCGCAATTCCATCCCGCTTTATTACTTAACATTTTCTAAACTAAAAAAGCAGTCTATCTTGTCGCTAACAGATGTCGCCAGTAGTATTCCGAAACTTATTCTATTTTTTCTCTAACAGATGGCGCGAGCAACCCATTCCCTGATCGTTCAAATTATCTATATAATCCCTAATTAGATGCACGAATAAAAATAATTACGGCGTCTCCATCCCATCCCACGTCTTTTCCTATATGAAAATTATCCTAATAGTGCTTTCGACGTGCGTGTTTCCAAACATTTTTTTTTTTTAAAAAGGAAACATTTTCGGAACACATTCACGCAGACAGAGTGAAATCAAGTTTTTTTTTTTCCACCTTACAATTTCGCATTGTTTGGGGAAATTACGGGTCGCGTGATCATCTCTCGTTTAGCGCTCTCGAAACCGGGGGAAGGGGGGGGGGGCGTAGAAAATGGGGAATTGAAACAAAAGTTTTGATCTTGGAATTGTACAGTGTAAATAAATAAATAGAAAAAAAAAATAGACAAATATTTTTTCGCGTTTGGAAATTCTACGAAAATGTATTATATGCGGTAGTATACAATTATCTCGTCTGAGTTTCTCCCTGATTTTTACTTTCTTCTATCTTCAATAGGAAAAAGTACTGTAATCGAATTTTTTTCAACTTCCGGTTTTCGATGGATTTACACGTTTTTGCTTTCTTCTATCTTCTATTAAAGAAAGTATTGTAATCGATTTTTTTTTTTTTTTTTTTTTTTTTTTTTTTTTTTTTTTGACGGATTTACACATTTTAAGGGTTAGAGATTCCAAAAAACATGTTTTCCAAAATGTCTGTCTGTATGTCCGTATATTGCCATTCTACCATCAAAAATTGTATGAAGATATGCATAGAATTGAAGCAAATTTTTTGTGAATGTGTTTGGCTGTGGCAAGCAGTTTCTCCTTCAATTTTGAAATATTCCGCCGGAAAAGGGCGCTGTAACAGCGATTTTTGTGCCATTTTCAATATTTTACAGACTAAAAGTGTATGAAATTATCGTTGCGTGATCATCTCTCGTTTAGCGCTCTCGAAAATGGGGGAGGGAGGTAGAAAATGTGGAATTGAAATAAAAGTTTTGAACTTGGAATTGTACATTGTAAATAAATAAATAAATAATAAAAATAATAAATAAACAAATGTTTTTGCGAGTTCGGAAAACCTACGAAATTATGAGGCACTTCTCATTGAATACCTGCGTTTTAACGCTTGGCAGTATTTATTACATAAAACTTTAAATTTATAATTAAGTGTGTATTTCGATCCAAACTGCTTATTTTCTGATTTACTTTTAAATTTATTTTTGCTCTCAAATGCATCCAACTGGAAAATTCTCTTACTTAGAAAATACACAAGATGCCGTGACGGTCGATTCTTTGATAAAGACAGTAAGTATTGCAAAAAAAAAAAAAAAAAAAAAAAAAAAAAAAAGGAATCAAAAATGGCATTTTGAACCGATTTTTTCCAAAGCGGGAAATATGGGAACGAAAAAAAAGGGGGTCCTACTGGGAAGGTAATTGTTTCTCAAATCAAATTCTAATGAATGGAGCGTAAAATGACATCACACAGCACCTTATACATCACTTTCAAAATCCTCTCAGCCAGTTTCTTGTTTCTACTTTTAAAAATGTGTCTGAGATTGTATTATTCACGGTCAATTCTTTAATAAATGCAGAAAATATAGCAAAAAAAGACAATCAAAAACAGCATTTTAAACCGATTTTTTTCGAAGCGGGATATCTTGGAACGACATAAAAGGCTCATTATGAGAAGGTAATTGTTTATAAACTGTTTAGAATTGTTGACTCGTAGGTTTAGCATTGTATTTGCCGTACAATCAAAAGTATGAAAACATGGAAAACTGGGTGCAGGAAAACACAATGTCAATCCTACGAATCAACCACTAGTGGTAGTGGTTTTTGGCTTATGCACTGCTGTGCTTCCGGCAGAAATGGATCATTGGATTCCTTTATTACTCTTCCATAAAATGAAGGATTTTTTTTGTGCTCAATGACTTAGGATTTTGTGCGGTCGGCCCTTGGAGTATTTTTGTCATAAAATATTCATCATTATTATTACGAATTACGATATAAAAACGCCTTGCTTGTGAAAAGATTAATCCAATTAACTCTGTTTTTCTCTAACAGATTGCACTAGTAACACGTATCCTGAATATCGAACAACGCATCTGCGCCTTATTCTTATTGAGTAGCACGAATAAAAATAACTACGCCGAAATCCCATCCCATGTTGTTTTGTGCATAAAAATTATCATAATCGCACTTTGGAAGGCAAAGACTGCGTGTTGGGAGTTTTTTTTTTTTTTTTTTTTTTTTTTTTTTAATCTTAGTTTTTTTTTTTGAGAAAATATTTTCTGATCAATAATCCAATCCTGACCGCTTATTTTCTGATTTTCTTTTAAATTCACTTTTGCTCTCAAACGCCTCCAACTCGCAAATTCTCTTTTTTAGAAATTATATAAGGTGCCGTGTCTGACAATTTTTTGATAAATGCAGAAAAATATTGCAAAAAATGCTGTTAAAGTTGACAATTTGAACAGATATTTTCGAAGCAGGAGACCTGAGGAACGGAAAAATGATCGAACTAAGATAATAATTGTTTATAAATCAAATTGTAATGAATTCAGCTAAAAATGACATCACACGGAACCTTATACGTCTCTTCAAAAATCCCCTCATGTTTTTCTTTCACTTTACTTATTGCTTTTACTTTACTTACTTTTAGGTAGATTTCGTATGAAATACTACCTATTGCATTGTCTCCCATGTTGGAATTTCTGAAAAATTTTTGCGGATCTACACGAATCATGACTCCTAGACCCCAAAACTACCATCAGTAAAAAAGTTTATATCTATCTATCTATCTATCTATCTATCTATCTATCTATCTATCTATCTATCTATCTATCGGTGTATATCACTTTCTTCTAGACACGATAACTTCCATAATTATGCTCAGATCTTCATCAAACTTTTACATAAAATCAAAGGGCATAAAATCTCGGTTAAGTTCGTTAATGGGCAAAATCGGACCAAGGAGGTGAAAGTTAGGAGGGTTTTTGTGAAAACAGAAAAAACGCGATAACTTTTTAATTAAAATAGATATCGAATCAGTTTAAAGTTTATATTACTTCTAAAAAATGAGGAAAAAGTTTATGCGTGACAGATTTTTGATAAAGTTAAAAGTGGGCTCAAGGGGCGAAAAAAACATGGTTTTTGGGAGAAAAAAAATCATAACTTCGTCAATTCTCAAGATATCAAATCCAACTAAATTTTATATAAATGTACTCAATATTATCTAAAACTTTTGTATTTACAAGTTTTTGATAGGACCAATTTTTACCGATGAAAAAAATTAAAAACGAAAAGAAAAAGGGGGGAGGAAAAAGAAAAAAAACCATAACTTACTCAATTCTTAAGCAATTAAATCTAATTAAATTTATTTTACATCTTCACAATAATATCTACAATTTTTATATTGACAAGTTTTTCATAGAACCAATTCTTATAGCAAAAATAAATTAAACAAAAATAGGAGTTGGAGAAAAAACCTCAAATCCAAACTGCTTATATTCTGACTCATTTTAAAATTCATTTTTGATTTTAAACGCATCCAAATGACAGATCCTATTATTTAGCAACTATATAATGCGACGTATTGGCCAATTTTTTGATAAAGGCAGAATATATTTTTAAAAAGGCTGCCAAAAAAGGTATTTTGAACAGATTTCCCGAAGTTTTCATCATTAAAAAATTCATTAAGTATAACAAATTGCGTTTTTTATGCGTCATTTTTAAATTCATTTTTGTTCTCAAACCCATCCAATTTACAGGTCCTATTATTTAGGAACTATATAACTTGACGTATTGGGCGGTTTTTTGATAAAGGCAGAATATATATTTTAAAAGGCTGCCAAAAAGGGTATTTTGAACAGAATTTCACGAAGTTATCGTGATTAAAATTTGCGGAAATTTAAGAAATTGCGTTTTTACCGAGTCATTTTTAAATCTTTTTTTGTTCTCAAACGCATCCAATTTACAGGTTCTCTTATTTAGGAACTATATAATGTGACGGAGTGGCCAGTTTTTTGATAAAGGCAGAATATATTTAAAAAAAGGCTGCCAAAATGGGCACTTCGCACAAAATTTCCCAAAGCGACATGATTAATGAACTGTGGGTATTCAAATAACAAATTGGTTATTTTATGACTCATTTTTAAATCCAATTTTGCTCTGACACACATTCAATTGACAGTTTTTTGTTACTTAGGAACTATATAATGTGCGTATTCGTCGATTTTTTGATAAAGGGTGAATATATATATTTTAAAAGCTGTCAAAGTAAGCACTTCACAAAAAAATTTCCCAAAGCGATCATGATAAAAGAATTGAGGTTGTATTCAAATAACAAATTGTTTATTTTATGACTCATTTTTAAATTCAATTTTGCTCTCAAACGCATTCAATTGACAGTTATTTGTTATTTAGGAACTGTGTAATGTGCCGTATTGGTCAGAGTTTTGATAAAGGCTAAATATATATTTAAAAAAAATCTGTCAAAGTAGGCACTTCGCACAAAATTTCTCAAAGCGATCTTGATTAAAGAATTGTGGATGTATTAAAATAATAAATTGGTTATTTTATGACTCATTTTTAAATTCAATTTTGCTGTCAAACGAATTTAATTAACAGTTTTTTGTTATTTAGGAACTATATAATGAGCATATTGTTCAATTTTTTAAATAAAGTAAGAATATAATTCAAAATATATTGCCAAAATGGGCATTTGAGTAAAAATAGGCTTTTTTTTTTTTTTTTTTTTTGAGATGAAAACTTTTCGAAATCTACCTCCGCCTATAGGCCATGCCGAAAGGGATTTTTTTAATTTCATGTTTTTACATTGAAAAATGAGTCTGAAATTGTATCAGAAAATTTCGAGCTGTTGAAGGTGAAAAAGCGTTTTTTCTAATACACCCTTAATTATTTCAGCAATTTTTGAGTAGAAACGCTTTGCTCGTTAAAGTTAATCACATTTATTCTGTTTTTCTCCAACAGATGGCACTAGTAATTTACGTATCTTACATTTTGCGCAACGCCTCTGCACTTTCCTATTGAGGAGCACGAATAAAAATAATTAGGCCGAAATCCCAACCCATGTTGTTTTGTGCATAAAAATTACCATAATCGCACTTTGCACGGCAAAGACTGTGTGTTGGAAGATTTTATTTAATTTTCTTTTTGGGGAAAATATTTTTCGTTTAAATTCACGCACACAGGGCGAAAAACTTTTCTGTCCTCACCATTTATGCCATTTTCGCATTGCTTTGCGAGAATATCGTAGCGTGACAAAGGATCGTTGAGCGCTTTCGAGAGAACGGGAGGGGGGGGAAAGAGAAGAAACAAAGGTTTTGATCTTGGAATTGTAGGAAATTTGTTTTTAAAGTAGTGTGCTGCAGTTGTTCTCAAATTTAAACTTGGTTAATACTTACTGACACAATCTGACGCTTTTTTCATTCGTAAACGCGTGAGATGGGCAGGTGGTTTTATGTAGAACTTAAGAGTGTAATAGAAAAAATAATTTTTTACCTTTAACATCACAAAATTTTTCGATACATTTTCAGAGTTATTTTCAAAGTTAAAGCAAAGTTAAACTTGCTGAGGGGATTTTGGAAGAGAAGCACAAGGTGGCCTGTGATGTCATTTTTAGCTGAATTAATTATAATTTGATTTATATACAATTTTTTTTCTTAGTTCAATCATTTTTCCGTTCCCATGTCTCCAGCTTTGGAATTTTCTGTTCAAAATGCCGTTTTTGACAGCATTTTCTGCAATATTTTCTGCCTTTACCAAAAAATCGTCAAACACGGCACATTATGTAGTTTCTAAAGAAGAGAATTTGAAAGTTCGGTGCGTTTGAGAGCGAAAATGAATTTAAAAATAAATCTGAAAATAAGCACTTTTCATCGCAATACACCTTCAAGGGTGTATTTCGATTCAAACTGTTTATTTTCCTGTTTATTTTTAAATTCATTTTTGCTCCCAAATACATCCAACTTGTCAATTGTCTTATTTAGATTCAGCAGGTGCCGTGATTGTCGATTCTTTGGTAAAGGCAGAAAATATTGCAGAAAATGCTGTCAAAAACGGCATTTTGAACCAATTTTTCCGAAGCGGGACAAAAAAAGGGACGAACTAAGAAAATATTTGTGTATAAATCTAATTCTAAAGGATTGAGCAAAGAATGACATCACACGGCATCTTATGTGTCTCTTCCAAAATCGCCTCAGCAAGACTCATGCCTTTACCTTTGAAAATAACTCTGAAATGTATCGAAAAAATTTGTGATGTTGAAGGTAAAAAATTATTTTTTCGAATACACCCTTAAGAACAGATCGAAGATTTGATAAACATCACACTTTTATTTATGAAACAAATTAAAACATGCTTATAAGAATAAATGAACGATGAAATCATAAGCACAGCCCTTCTGATTTTCACCGCTGAATCTACATCGAAATTTTTACGAAATCAGCACGAGAATGCAAGTTCACAAAAACCCAGAAATAGTTCTAGTCAATTAAGAGTGTATTTCGATTCAAAACTGCTTATTTTCCGATTAATTTTTAAATTTATTTTTGCTTCTCAAGTGCACCCAACTGGCAAATTTTCTTATTTGGAAACTACACAAGGGATCATGAGGGTCGATTCCTTGATAAAGGCAAGAAATATTGCAAAAAAAGCAATCGAAAACGGCATTTTGAACCGATTTTTCCGAAGCGGGAGATCTGTGAACGAAAAAAAGGGTCATACTGCACTGTAAAAAAAAAAGTGTCGATCTACTAAAAAAACTTTAGTGATCCTTGTAATTACTAAAAAATTTTTAGTAATCTTAGTCGGTTACAATAAAATCTGTAAGAATTACTAGAAAAAAGTTAGCAACGAATAGAGTTAATAATTTTATATTTTTAATAGCTATTACTAAAACTGACTTGGCGTGGCCTTGATAGCAAAGTGGTTATAGTAACGGAATCCAGGCTAAAAGGTCCCGGGTTCGATACTGGCCACTGCCAAATACGCCCCGAATGTATGCAGTGTAAGTACTCGTTAATAAAGGGATTATGAATATCCTGACGGAGCAGTAGAAATGTTTGGTGCTGCCATCTATTGCGGTTTTGCCGAAAATCTGCCGTTCCAGAAGTCTGGATGCAGCTCGAAGAAAGCTCCTGCCCTTCGAGCCCACGTAATGGTTATTAAAAATATTTTTGGAGCTATTACTAAAATTTGCTTGGTGGCTCATACTAAAAATATTTAAATTAGTTATACAAAAAATTCTTTTGTTCAGTTAACAAAAGAAATGCTTGTTTCGCTTGCAAAAAAAAGTTTGTAATGGTTACTAAAAAATTCTGTGGAATACAAATTTACTAAAAAAATTTTAGTAACCTCTTGAATTTTTTTTTACAGTGTGAGAAGGGAATTTTTTATCAATCCAATTCTAATGAATGGAGCGCAAAATGACATCCCACGGCACCTTGTACGTCTCTTCCAAAATCCCCTCAGCCAGTTTCATGTGTGTCTACTTTCTAAAAATCAATCTGAAATTGTATCGGAAAATTTCGAGCGGTTGAAGGTGGAAGAGCGTTTTTTAGAATACGCACTTAAGGGTATTCTTAAATAAAACTAGTCGTTGGGGGCCACCGTAATACTTACCCATCATGGATGTGTATATGTAAATAAAACATGTGAAAACTATTTATACAATGCATTGCAATTCATAAACAAAATTTATATATACTGTTAATATACATAGTAATGCTTTATTAAAAAAACTGCTGATGTACCCATTTCGACAAATTATATAAAACGCCAAACTACTCAAGTAGTACCGAACTGCGTAAAAGAAACATCCTTATCACTCCAAAAATAATAATTCTTTTAGCTAACAAATAACTGTCGGATGAAGCGTCTCATTTCCAATTAAAATATACTTCTGAATTGAAATTTGAATGAAATACGGGATCATGAAAAATCGAAGAATGTGGAAAACAAGATTACAAATATCTCGGCAACTCATAATCCGATCGACTTCGTTCTATATGCAAAATGTGTGTTATTTTATTGCCTTTTACGTCCATTCCTTAGAACAAAAAAATTAGAAAATTTTTATATACCTTTCATCAGAACGAATTTTTTTGAGAGTCCGAAAAAAATAGTTCCGGATAATCGAGGTTGCTGATATTAAATAGGGTTCGTCCCATTCTTACATACTAACTGCATACAAAATTTCAAGTCTCTATCTCAATTCGTTCGGGAGATAGAGCGTTTACAGACAGACAGACAGACGGACGGCAAAATTTTTTTTCTAAAAATATGTTTTTCGGAATCTCCAGTGTCGGAAACGTGTAAATCCGTCAAAAAATTTTTTTTCGATTTTCAAAACGATTGCAAGACTTACCCTATACTACGTATGATGGGTAAGTAAAATGTTTTTTCAAATACGCACTTAAGGGTATTCTTAAATAAAAAAAAAGGGCAACTTTGTGAGATAAGTTTTTAGTTTATGTTTGTTCGGAAATGCATGAAACTAGCTGATGTTGTGGTTTAAAAAAATGTTTTTGATGTTGTGGTATTTTCTGTTTAAAAAAAAAAAAAAAAGAAAAAAAAAAGAAAAAGAAAGAAAAGGGCAATACATATTTCAGAAAATCAAAGTGGACGTTTTAAACTGAATTTTCCGACGAAAGCAAAAAAAAATCAGAGAACGAAAGAGAGAAAATCGCGTGATCAAAATAGCTTATAATTCGGTAGGTAATTGAATGATCCTAAAATGGAAAACTGAGTTCTATTCGAAACCGCTTTCATTGTCAGGCATTCCACTTTTATAGCTTTCCGTTAAAAAGGGAATTTGTAAATGTGTCAAAAATTTTGCGCTTGTTGAACAGGGCAGAGCCTTAACAATCTTAAAAAATATGTTATAAAGTTGCCCTTTTAAATTTGAAAACAGGCTTAAGATATTTTCCTTTCGCACAATGTTAAAAAAAAAGCATCGAAGGCATGACAAAATTCACACTGTTATTTGTAAAACACATTATAAGAATAAATCAGTGCTTATAAGAATAAACGCTCTTAAGACACGCTTATAAGAATAAATCAACGGATGAAATCATAAATAAAGCCCTTCTGATTTTTCCTATCTTTTTCTTTTTGAGCGCTAAAGCCATCAACATTTTCACAAATTGAGCACGAGAATGCAAGTTCACAAAAACCCAGAAATAGTTCGAGTCAATTAAAGATCTGGTGAGAGACGAAAATTTTCCTGATTTCATGTTCTTTCATTTTATTATCAGCCTTTTTTCCCGGATTTCTTTTTAAAAACAATTTTCCAGTACTAACTAGGCGCTTTTAACCGCGGGATGCCCGGCACCTGTTAATGACAAGTCGACGCTTAGCGCGTGAAATTTAGGAAAGGAAAAAAAATACATACATGAAAAGCAGGCCCTATTACACTTAAAATGTGGAGGAGGAAAAAAAACCCCTTCAAAATTCTCCAATGAGTTGGGGCGGCGCTGCGGCCCGTTTTGCGCCCCAATATCGATTGCGGGTTGTAGTGTGGGAGGAGGAAAACGGAAAAGGAAAAAGCGGGAGAAAAGGCGGGAAATGGATTTAATGTGAGTGTGTGTGTGTGTGGGGGGGGGGGGGGAGTTGTTAAGAAAATGTCGCAATATTTTTTCAGGTTTCGTTGAAGCCAGACTTTCCTAATTTAAAAATGTATTACAATTCAAACTGCTTATTTTCTGACTTATTTTTAAATTCACTTTTGGCTCTCAAACGCACCCAACTGGCAAATTGTCTTGTTTAGAAACTACGCAAGGTGTCATGTTGGTCAATTTGTTGGTGATTGAAGAAAATATTCCAAAAACATGCTGTCAAAAACGGTGTTTTTAAGGGTGTATTTCGATTCAAACTGCTTATTTTCCGATTTATTTTTGAATTCATTTTTGCTCTCAAATACACCAAACTTTCAAAATCTCTTATTTGGAAAGGACACAAGGTGCCGTGATTGCCGATTCTTTGATAAAGGCAGAAAATATTGCAAAAAAAAAGCAATCAAAAACGGCATTTCGAACTGATTTTTCCCAAGCGGGATATATGGGAGCGAAAAAAAGGTTCATACTGATAAGGTAATTGTTTATAAATCAAATTCTAACTAATTGAGCGTTAAAAGACATCACACGGCACCTTGTACGCCTTTTAAAGAATCCCCTCAGTTTAAGTTTCATGTTTCTACTTTCTAAAAATATGTCTGAAATTGTATCGGAAAATTTCGAACTGTTGAAGGTGGAAAAGCGTTTTTTCGAATACACCCCAGTATTTTCGAAGTAAGAGATCTGGGGACGAAAAAAAGGGTCATGCTGAGAAGGTAATTGTTTCTAAATCCAATTCTAATGAATGGAGCGTAAAATAACATCACACGGCACCTTGTACGTCTCTTCAAAAATCCCCCCAGCCTTAAAAATAATCAAAATAACTTCAAAAATAATCTCAGCAAGTTTCATGTCTTTACCTTTAAAAATGAGTCTGAAAATGTATCGGAAAATTTCGAGTAGTTGAGAATGAAAAAGTTTTTTTTTAATACACCCTTAAAAAAATTGAAGTTTAATAAATCGGAAATATCACGCCAAACGCAGCAAATGAGGTGTGTTCGTACAATAACGAAGTTTTAAAAACATTCAGATCTTGGTGCAATAGTATGCTGTATTTCGGATACTTTATATCTGAAATCTTTTGCGAGTCCCTGTAAATACTGTCTGTTCTCTATTGTACGAGAAATAACTTTTAGTAAACCTCAGCAGTTTCTTAGAATGTGAAACAGTTTAAGGTGAAGACTCTAAAAAAAAAAAAAAATTCTTTTTCTTTTGAACCGATTTTTTTGAAAATAAAATAAGTGATTACAATTGCAGTTATTTGAGAAAAGCTAAAATTGCAAGTAAAAATATTAATTACTTTGGTATTTATTAATTATTAATTATTGAAATAATTAATTAATTAAAAATGCTCCATGTGCAACTTCTTTTGCGTATAAAATAACAATTTTTATTTATGAGATACCTTTCAGACCTAAGAGTAAAACTTAATTGAAATCCTAAACATAAATAGAAAATAAAAATTAATAATAATAATAATAAGTCGAAATACCAATTTTTATAGCGAAAAAACACTGTAAATCATACTTTTGATGAAGAATTTACAGCTTATGAGGTCCGAAGTACAATTATTTTAACTAAAATTTTTTCTATGTACTATGAGGTAATGACATAACAAATTTTGAAGAACTCAAAAAATTAGGGATGCGCATGGAACATTTTGAAAATTGAGATTATCCCGAAATTTTTATTTCGAGAAAATCCAATGTTAAGTTAGAAATATCAGTATTTCAATAATAAAGAACATTAAATACCATATAATAAATGAATATTACTTATAATACACTTATCATATACTTATAATAAACTAATAATAAGGGCTTCATGAGTTGGGAAATAAAAAAGTATTTTTCAAAATTTTGGATGATTTTTGTCGATTTGAAGGTCCACCTTCGCCTTAATAGAATTAAAAAACAATGGGAGAAACAATGTTCCTTTCACACCATTCTGTAATGGAATACTTTTATGTGGTCCTGTATAGTAATGAAAAATAATGCGGGAAAAGAATCTAATGGGAGGGGGGAGCTGTCGTGTAAATAGTCACAAAATTTTCAGGTTTTGTTGAAGCCAGAGTTTCCTAATTTAGATTTGGTTTTGTTTATTTGTTGACGCCCGATTATCAGCTCGAGGGATATAGGTCCTGGGGGAGAGTGCCCTTTGTGGAAGTCTTTCTAAGGGAATCTAACCCGTAATTAAAGAAGGTTCGAAGAGAACCTTGAAAACCCCCAACAGTTAGGCCGGCGGCCGCGATTGGATTCGAACCCAGCAGTTGCCATAAAAATAGTAGCAGATTTTTCAGGTTTTGTTGAAAGCAGAGTATCCTAATTTAGAAGAATTCGGAAATTTCACGACAAACGTAGCAAATGAGGTGCCTTTGTACTATAACGAAGTTTTGAAATATTTAGATTTGGGTGTAATAGTATACACCCAAATAGCAGCGTATATCAATTTCGTAAAATGTGAAATCGTTTAATAGAATTAACACGCTTCCCAAACGATGTTTCTCCTACACCATTCTGTAATGGAATAGTCCTATAAATTAGTAATAATAATAATAAATATTTCACCCAGATTCTACACAATGTATATTTTAGTGCATACGTCATGCATCTATATCAGTTTTATTATGTTCGAAAGAGTGTAACATCATTGAAATGCACTTAAAGCTGTTTTTTTTTCTTTTTAGCATTGGCCGTCCCGTAACGGAATATTTTTGATTGCCCGTGTAATTGAACTATACATCTGATTTTTATAAAATTTGAAAAGACTCGAAAAAATTATGCAAAAATTATTATATATTTAAATTTTAAACGATTTGGTTGGGTAGTTTTTACGTTGTTACCAGACGTTGACAGACAGACAGATGACAGATGGACTGAACGACAGTTATCGATGCTACGTATTTATGTAATTACGGACGCACCTAAAAATTCATAATGATATATCAGTCACTTTGTAATTTATTATTCGAAATCTCACAGAATTTGCTGTTTGAGTTAGAGGTCTGCAAAGGGCCTTGTTGTGCCGGCGGAATCGTCCCGACTTTTCTAATGGCCGAGGCGGGCCGGTCCCATAAATGTAAAAATATAAACGGGCCTGGCTCGAGCCGATCTTTTGAGTTTACACCGGGCCGGGTTCGGCCAAAATAATTTTAATACGGACTCGGAAATTCCGGCCCGTGCAGACCTCTAGTTTGAATAAACTGAGCTCAGTGGTTAGCTTTTTGTTCGGAAAATAATCATCCGGTGTTTCTGGGTTTGATACTAATGCTGTCGGGATGACTGTGACATGCCTTCGTATTTTCTTGCCAATAAAATAATTGGTACGCGGTTTTCTGATTTATTTTAAAATTCACTTTTGCTCTCAAACGCACTAAACTGGCAAATTCTCTTATTTAGAAACTATATAATCTACACTAGATAATCTACATAATATGCCGTGTTGGTCGATTGTTTCATAAAGGCAGAAAATATTGCAAAAAAAAGCAATCAAAAATGGCATTTCGAACTGATTTTTCCCAAGCGGGAGTTTTGGGAACGAAAAAAAGTGTCATACTGATAAGGTAATTGTTTATAACTCAAATTCTAATGAACTGAGCGTAAAAAGACATCACACGGCACCTCATACATCACTTCAAAATCCCCTCAAGAATTTCTGCTTAAAAATGAGTCTGAAAATGTATTTTAATATCCATATTTTTTCTACCATTCAGACCGTGTTATAGGAATTTTCATAGTAACCAAATGATAGAAATACGGGGGTCGGCCATACCTAATTAAAACGCTTTTTGTTTGTATTCGTGTTTTCGAACGCGAGCTTTGTTTGCGAGAAATTATGGACACTTCAGCGACTCTTTTCATAAATGAAAATACAACTGCTTCTTTTCATTATAAATTTCGCACCCAATAGCGTGGAACATAAAACACTCTTTGCTTTAATTCCTTTTTGTTCTTTGGATCGTGGTCTTTCAGGACTTGATTCATTATGCCTTACACTTTCGTAAAAACAAAAATAAAAGGAGAGAGCGTTTTCTTCGCTTTGATTGGCGACGAAGCGGAAAGAGAAAAGCGCCAAAGAGTGAAGAACAAAAGAAAACCGGCCAACAAAAGGAGAGAACATCCGACCCTTCCCTCTCCCCCTTCTTCCAATATAAATGAAGAAGGGGTGCGCTACAAATTAAGGGTGTATTGCGAAGTCAAACTGCTTATTTTCCTATTTTTTTTAAGGGTGTTCTTAAATCAAAAAGGGCAACTTCAAAAGACGCGATCACGTGATCGGAAATGCTTGTAACGCAATAGTTAACTTTATGATTAAAAAAAAAAAAAAAAAAAGAAAAGAAAAAAAAAGAAAACTAAGTTCGATTCCAGATCGCTTCCATGGTCAGGATTTGCAATATTATATCTTCTCTGTTGAAAAAATGAATTTGTAAATGTGTCAAAACGTTTTGGGGTTGTTGAGCAGAGCTCATTTTTGCTCGCAAACGCATCCAAATTTCCTTATTTAGAAAGTACACAAGGTGCAATGCTGGTCAATTTTTTGAATAATTCAGAAAATATTAGAAAAAAATATACAGTCAAAGTTTGCGTTCAGAGCAGAATTTTCCGAAGCATGAGATCTGGGAACGAAAAAAAAGGGTCCTACTGAGAAAGTAACAGTTTATAAGTCAAATCCCAATGAATGGAGCGTGAAATGACATCACACGGCACCTTGTATACGCCTTTTCCAAAAATCACGTTTGCCAGTTTCCTGCTTCTACTTTTAAAAAATGAGTCTGGAAACGTATCGGAAAATTTCGAGGTTTTGAAGGTGGAAAAATATTTTTTTCGAATACACCCTTAAAAAGGAAAATAAAACACGAGAGCATTTCCTTCGCCTTGATTGGCGACGAAGCGGAAAGAGAAAAGCGCCAAAGAGTGAAGAACAAAAGAAAAGCGGACAATAAAAGGAGAGAACCTCCGACCCTCTCCTCCCCTCTTTCTTCCAATATAAATGAACAAGTTGGAAATTGCACGTGAAGCGTAGCAAATTAGGTGCGTTCGAACGATAACGAAGTTTTAAAAATATTACTTTCATATATCAATCTCATAACATTGTAAATAGTGAATTACAATTAAAATGCTCATCAAACAATGTTCTCCCTATACCATTTTGTAATGGAATACTTTTGTGTGGCCTTGTAAATCAATAACAAATGTTCTTTGCACCACAAATTATGTAAGGTGTATATTATAATATGTACTTTATAGTTGCATATAAATTTTATTAAGTTCGCATGAGTGTAACACGATTAAAATGCATTTGAAACATTTTTTCCCATTGACCGTAATGTAATGGAATACTTTTGATTGTCCCTGTAATTGATCTATGCATCCGATTTTCATAAAATTTGAAATAACTCGAAAAAATTATGTAATAATTATGTATTTTAAATTTCAAACGTATAGAATATACTTGAGACTTTTTCCCCATTGACCATAATGTAATTGAATACTTTTGATTGCCCCTGTAATTGATCTATGCACACGATTATCAAAAAATTTGAAATAACTCGACAGATTTATGTAATAATTGCGTATTTTAAATTTCAAACGATTAAAATGCATTTGAAACTTTTTTCCCCATTGACCGTAATGTAATGGAATACTTTTGACTGCCCTTGTAATTGATCTATCCATCCGATTCTCATAAAATTTGAAATGACTCGACAAAATTATGTAATAATTATGTATTTTAAATTTCAAACGATTCGGTTGGGTAGTTTTTGCGTTGTTATATGCGGACAGACGGACGGACGGACGGACGGACGGACGGACAGACGGACGGACAGACGGACGGACAGACGGACGGACTGAACGACCACTATAGGTGCTACGTATTATATAATTACGAACGCACCTAAAAAGGGATGCGCTACAAATTAAAACGAAAATGAATATTCTGCCTTTTTATATGTTTATATACTTTTTTTTATTATTTTCAACAGAAAGTTAAAGTAAAGAATCCTTTATATTCCATGCTCGCCTCCCCCCTCCCCCCCCACAAAAAAAAAAAAAAAAAAAAAAAAAATACAAAGCAACCGGGAGAAACCTATAATTTCCAGTTGAAGAGCTTATGAAATGTATGTTTTATACTAATTTAAATTACTAAAAAGCATAAATTATATATTTAAAATCTGTTAAGGGTGGAAAGCATGAGTTTCAGGCCCTTATTACCGCATGGGCAAATCGGGACTTTGCCCATGGGCCCCCAAATCCATACATTAAATTATAAAATATTTACTTTCTTTTTCCAATTCCAACTCTTCTATAGGTTGAGGTTATTGAATTCATCTCAAAGTAATATAACCCATTTCTAAAGTTACATTAAAGAGTTTTATTCTAAACTAAAGAAAAAAAAATGAATTTTTATTAATTAAGAATTTATGGAGATAAGAATTTTCTTCTATTTATATCTAAGATGCGAAAATATATTTATACATTACACATACACACACATATGAGTGACCGTCAATTCTATTTGAATAAAATTGGAATTATTCGAAAGGGGGCCCCTTAACTTATCTTTGCCCAGGGCCCCAATTAGTCGTAATCGGGGCCTGATGAGTTTTTTTTGGAAGCGCAATAAATTGTTTAGAAACTAGTGTCAAAGTAGGCGTTTTGAGCCGGATTTCCGCGCGGAAGAAGAATGACCACTCAGGGAAGTGTGACAAACGTCTTTTTCACGTGATCCAAATCCCTTCTAACTCGATAAGTAATGGATGGATCCAAAAATAAACAACACAGTTCTATTCCAAGTAGCTTCCCATGCTCTTCCAATTTTTTTTATCTTTCCGTTTAAAAATGATTATGTACATGCATCAAAATGTTTTGTGCTTGTTGAGCGGAGCCGTAGGGAACACCCTTAACGGTGTATTAAAAAAAAATATTTTTCCACCTTAAAAAGCTCGAAATTTTCAGATACAATTTCGGACATATTTTTAAAAGTAGAACACACGAAACTGGCTGAGGTGATTTTTGAAGTCACGTACAAGGTGCCGTGTGATGTTATTTTTCGCTCAAATAATTAGAATTTGATTTATAAACAACTACTTTCTTCGTAGGACCCTTCTTTTTTCCTCCCAAATTTCCAGCGTTTGGTTCAAAACGCCCACTTTGACAGCATTTTTTTGCAATATTTTCTAGATGTATAAAAAAATTGACAAACACAGCAATTATACAGTGTTTAAATAAGATAATTTGCCATTTTGGCGCGTTTGAGATTAAAAATGAATTTAAAAATAAATTTGAAAATAAGCAGTTTTGATCAGAATACACCCTTAAGGGGAACTTGATGTGTAGAAAAAAAAGTTTTATGTCATATTATCAATTCTAGTTCCCTTTGCAAGAGATTTCTTTTGATCTTTATTAAAATTCAAAGTCATGTAACTATACTATTGTGCTTAAACTTATTTAAAATCTCTGCGAACACAAGAAGTGAGTTTTAGTATCTATAATTCTAGTTTATGATTTAATTCTAGAAATGAAGTGATTTGTTTCGCGCATTTCAAACGATTTATGATATTATGTTATGTTTCATCGCCTAAAAAAAAAAAAAAAAAAAAAAAAAAAAAAAACTAAGAAGTTCTCAATCATTTCGTCTATTCTCTTTGTTTGTTTGCTTTATTCGCTCAACTCAAAAATTTATATTTCTAGTTGACAAATTTAGAAAGTTACTGTCTATTTGTTCGAGATTATCTTTTAAGTAATAAGGCAGAAATTTTCATATAACTACTGCTAGTTCATGAGTCGACAGCACAAAAACCTAAAGTATCAAGCACAAGAGAAAAACATTTATTTTGTGGAAGAGAAATCTAATGATCCAAGTCTGCCGGAAGTGAAGTGGTTCATATGCCAAAAATTAATACCACTAGTGGTTGACTCGTAGATTTATCACTGTGTTTGCCGTACAGTCAAATGCATGGAAAACTGAGAGCAGAGAAACACGATGATAAACCTACGAGGCAGCCACTAGTGGTATTAATTTTTGACTTATGCATCCTTTCCCTTCCGGCAGACGTGGATCATTAGATTCCCTTATTTCTACACCTCCAAAAAAATAAAGTTTTTATTTATTTATTTTTATTTTATTATTATTTTTGTTGCTGTTGTTGTTATGCTTGATATCATAGATTTCTGTGCTGTCGGCTCTTGGACTATGTGAAGCGGTCGTTCATATCGCTCCATTGATGGATAAATAAAAGAGGAGATTAACTCATGAGAGCCATTTTTGTATAGGACTGTTATAATTGAAATTCATCTATTTAAAAGTCGCTGGTATTAAAAATTCCAAATTTTGAAAAAAATTTTGGCAGTTGTCGGACGCTCCTCTCAGTCCACCAAACTTTGAAGAATGTCCTAGGTAGTTTTAGCTGCCACCACCGATATTAATGGGTGATATCGGTCACCTGCTGTGAGGATTGGTTAAAATAACACTGACGCTGTTAATGAACTGAACTAACAGTTTATTTAAGATATAGATATGTACACAAGAAACAATATTTACAACTATTTACAAATACAACTCGGATATAGATGATCCGGTTCAACATTAAATTAACTACAATAAACGTTGGTTGTGTACCGTTCAACTTACACTTCCTTCCTCACACTCAACGCACGTTAGATACGCTTTATCAGAGATTACTGCAGAATCTCAATACACGAGGGTACTAGGCCTCACTTCTCGGCCTATAACACTATCCACAGGGACGCCTTGTCCCACGCTCAAAATATACACTATCCAACAGGACCACAAATCCTGAGCGACCTATCGGTCTCAACGCCAAGCGAGAACTGTCTCCAACCTCTCAGTCCAGAGTTGACCTTCAGAGATCTTCCTTCCCCCATGCAGGACTCCTTAGAGCTCATCCATTGGTTCAATCCCGCACTCCAACCTTGAGTCATGACATCTCCTGTTTACACATCACTCCAATAGCTAGATGACAGCTGAGGCACGCCCCGCGGCCATCACTTTCATTCATCAACGAGTGCGTCATCTGCACACCTGTGTTAACATCCGTCATTCGTTATTATAGAAAAGAAGGAAAGGTATTTCGAGCTTCACGGATACACAACCCACAATACATAAAATATTCAGATAAGGAAATGTTATTCCTTTCTAATTCAGGGCAGATGTCTTCTAGGAACCTGACAGCAGTCTTTGTTGCTAAAAAAAAAAAGTGATATCAGTAACATTAATTAAAAATTAAGGAGGTAATTAGTTTTCTTTCCGTATTGAATACTGATATATCTTTATTAAAAAATTTTTTTTTTAATCAGAAAATTAAAGAATAAAATTCTTTCTATTCAACACCCTTCCTCCCCACCAAAAGAAAAAAAATAATGATAAAACAACCAGGAAAAACCTATAACTTTCAAATTGTGACCCATAATATATAAATCTGTAATTATTATTTGGAAGGTTTTTTAAATGTATTTTTAAAAAGTATTTATTTTTTAATAATACATAGATTGGATTCAATAGATATATTTCGTTTTAGTCATTCAAAATGACACTTTGAGATCAGCAATACCGAACAGCAGAAAAAGCGATTTTCATCGTTTCACCTGTAAAACTTGTTTACCAGCAACAAGACTACTGAAGCAGGGAACTGGCGCGCGAAGGGGAAGGCTTGAAAGATCATGGCTTCTCTCCCAGGGCCTGATTATCGCATGGGCACACGGGGCCTGTATCCTGGGCACGAAGCTTCTGAGGGGCACATACTTTTTTTCAAAAAAGGTTTCAATCTAAAATTCCATTAAAAAAAAAAAAAAAAAAAGAGAGAATTGAGAAAAATGTGATAGTTGAGATATTAATACGATAAAATAACAAAAGTATATCTCAATATCTATATTATAAAGGTCAAACATATCTGTGCGTAACGCATACGTCATTTTGCGAATGGCAACACTTTCCCCTGCAATTTCGGTTTTGCAATTTCCGCTATTGCAAATTTCACATTTCTAAACTTAGCACATTTTAAATTCGTCGTACCGAGGAAAAAAGTTACTTTTAAGGGTGCATTTCGATTCAAACTGTTTATTTTCCGATTTATTTTTAAGTTCATTTTTGCCCTCAAATGCATGAAACTGGCAAATTGTATTATTCAGAAAGTACTCAAGGTGCCGTGATTGCCGATTCTTTGATAATTGTAGAAAATATTGCAAAAAAGGCTGCCAAAGTTGCCAAATTTGAACGGATTTTTCAAAAAAAATAGTGTCATACTGAGAGAATAATTGTTTATAAATCAAATTCTAATGAATTGAGCTTAAAAAGACATCACATGGCACCTCATACGTAACTTCAAAAATCCTCTCAGCAAGTTTCGTGATTCTACTTTTAAAAATGTGTCTGAAATTGTATCGTAAAATTTCGAGCTGTTGAAGGTGGAAAAGTGTTTTTTCTAATACACCCTTAAATGCAATTTATTTCAAAGCTATATCTCAATTTATTTTTGAGATATCAAATTTTTTATAATTTTTAGTACCAATTTTGTAATTGTGGCAACTCATTTCATTTTCTCTTAAAATTGAAAATGTATATATATATACAGAGAGAGATTAAAATGCGTCTATTATAAAATCCGATAAATTTTGATTTTATTAATTTTAGCTTAAAATAATATTCACTTGAGAGTTACTGACTGACTAATATAAGATATACTTTTTACTGTAACTAAATTTGTAGATTCATTATAAATAAATGAAACAGTTCTTTTTTAAAGATTTTCTTTCGTCAAATTTCGACGGGTTCCACCTCGTAACCGATGAAAGAAGGGGAGGAAAGAAGCATTATCACTTAAAAGTTAAACTTTCGCTCCTTGTTTACCAAAGGTTAACAAAAACAACAACAACAAATTAAAAACGCTTAATAGTTATACAGAGAAAAAATGGCTCAATCAAACTTTTTTGTAACAAAAGAAAAAAAAGAGTTCCCACATTTTTTTTCTTTTTTTAAAAGCTAATTAAATAACATACAAAGTTTGACGTGACTTTCAGCTTAGGAGAAAAAATAGTTCTTCGCGCTAATTTAATAAATTTGGGTTTAGGAGGGGAAAAAAATGTAAGCTTTTTTTATAATACCAGATTTATGGTGGAAAAGTGAGTGATAATTATATTGATTTAAGATTTATAAAAAAAAAGCATTTTTTATGGAAGGTTTGGATAAAGAAAGTATACCCCAGGAAATTTGTTTACCGCACAAATTAACGGAATTTGTTTTTTTAAGTTCTTCCCTTTTTCTTGAATCTTTTGGATTTATTGGGTTTTTATTCGCTTATTTAAGTTTTTGTAAAAGTTTTTTTTTAATGCGCATCACACGAGCTTCAGCTAGATTAGACAACGATTTCGTATATATATATATATATATATATTCATTAGAACTGTATTTAATAAATTCCCAGCTTAAATTATTTAACTTGACTCAATGTAAATCTAAATTAATGGAAAAAATTTGGAGATTCTCAGCGTAGAATACGGATATAATATACCAAAGGTTCTTACAATGGTCATACCATTATTTTCGAACATTTATCGTCCCCTTGTCACAAAATTCGTAATAGTGGCGTCGTTGATTAAATTAGGTAAAAATTACTACTTAACAAAAATGGCGAAAAAAAAAAAAGTAGATGATTATATTTTATGAATATATTTTTAGGTTGCGATTAAATTTTCATCAAAATTGAAATAATTCGACATAGTTCTTCAACAATTCTGTATACTCAATTACAAACAATTTGGGTCACTTTTGCGTGTTATACGCAAACAGAAAGACAGATAGACAAACGACTATAGCTGCTATGCATTTACATAATTACTCTCTTAAAATGTCAGCCAAAAAATAACTCAATTTGAGCCGAAATTCGCTCATCTCACGTTTTGAAAGGCAGCTTTTTAAAAAGAGTTGAAACAACTCGAGTAGCGAGCTGTTTGTAAACAGTTTAAATCAAGACGAGTAAAACGTTCGAAAAATAACTCATTTACGATCCAACAAATTACACTTCTTTCCAGAGAAGCCAAATCTACTCTTTCGTTTTAAGAGTGTACGGACGCACCTAAGGGGCTGTGCCAATGTAACATTATCGACTTTTTGGTAATTTTGGTCCCCTTTCCCCCATATTGATATCATATGTTATCATCGCTCGACCCTCCCCCCCCTCGGTAATAATATTGTTATCAAAGTGCTTTTTAGGTGCTTTCGTAATTATGCAAATACGTAGCACCTATTGTTGTCGCTCAGTCCGTCCGTCTGTCTGTCCGTCTGTCTGTCCGTCTGTCTGTCCGCATATAACAACGCAAAAACTACCCAACCGAATCATTTGAAATTTAAAATACATAATTATAACATAATTTTGTCGAGTCATTTCAAATGTTATGAAAATCGGATGCATAGATCAATTACAGGGACAATCAAAAGGATTTCGTTACATTACGGTCAATGGGGAAAAAAGTTTCAAATGCATTTTAATCGTTTGAAATTTAAAACATATAATTATTACGTAGTTTTGTCGAGTCATTTCAAACGTTATGAAAGTCGGGTGCATAGATCATTTACAGGGACAATCAAAAGTATTCCATTACATTACGGTCAATGGAGAAAAAAGTTACAAATGCATTTCAATGGTCATTTCATTAGATCATAATAAAATTAACATGAACCTATGAAGTATATATATATACGTAAATATACATTCTGTACAATCTGTGATGCAAAGAATATTTATTATTAAATTACAGGGCCACACAAAAGTATTCCACTACATAATGCTATACGGGGAAACATGGTTTGGTCGTGTTTTAATTATATTCAACTATTTCACATTTTATGAATAAGATGTACGTTGCTGAGGTGTAATAAAAATTACTTCCTGCATATTTACAGAAACACAAAGATTTCGACTACTATACTGTGTCCGAAGTACGCTCTACTATATCAGCAAGATCTGAATATTTTTAAAACTTCGTTATTGTATGAACGCACCTCATTTGCTACGCTTCACGCGCAATTTCCAACTTGTTTTTTAAGAATTTAGTTTTTTTGTCGTTTAGAGAAATACATAAAACTGGTTAAATTTATTTTTCGCATTCTTTATTGATTTAAATGAAGAGAAGACGATGAACTATTGCTTTTTTCAAGTAACACTTAAAATATATAGTATTAAAAAGTTTTTTATAATAGTTATTTTTTACATAATGTATTTAAAATAATAAAATCTTGTGTACTTGCTGTTTATAGTAAACACAAGATTTATTTCAAATATATTATGTGTATTATGATTATATATGCATACACATATGACGATAAATAGGAATGTCAAACGTTGGAATATTCCATATTTTAAAATTAGTTAATTTTATGATAATTTAGTGATTTTAATAATAACTTTGTATTTTCATAAAAATAAATAACAGACTAGATAAAGATAATATGCTATTTTGAACCAAATACAATGTTACAAACATAAAGAAATTTTTTGAGCGAATCAAAAATGATATCGATATCAAAAGGCCAACCTCTTACGATATCATGTGCTCTTTTCCTAAAATGATAACGTTATATATGCACAGCCCTAAAAATAAATAAATAAATAAATAAAGTAAAAAAAAAATAAATAAAAAAGCGAAATTTATTTAAATGTTTTTGATATATCCCTCTCTCCCCATACAAGATTATATATACGGAGCGAAATTAATATTTTACTTACCCATCATCTGTAGTATAGGGTAAGTCTTGCAATCATTTTGAAAATCGAAAATTTTTTTTGACGGAATTACACGTTTCAGACGTTGGAGATTCCAAAAAACATATTTGCTGTCCGTCCGTCTATCTGTAAACGCTCTATCTCCCGAACAAATTGAGATAGAGACCTGAAACTTTGTATGTATTTAGTATGTAAGAATGGAACGAAGCCAATTGAATATCAGCAACCTCGATTATCCGGAGCTATTTTTTTTCGGATTCTCGAAAAATTCGTTCTGATGTGTTATATCTGTTACGATGTGCACTAGATGGCGCCATCAGCGCCAGCCAAAAATGCAGTTTAGCCGCGAACGATGTTCGGCGGGCGTTCGTTGTCAGCCACGATGTAAGACGGTCGGATCTTGGATCCAGGAATAAATTCATATCTTAATGCATCCAGCCCTAGTGATTATTGAGTATTTCCATACACCTTTAGAAATGTTTTAGTGGCGAAGAGGATAATTACTATCGATGTTTTTTCAATTAAAAAAAAATGTTTTTTGACGCGATTTTGAAGAAAGAGCGTCAGCGGTGGATGGCCGCGTGTTCCTACTAGGCCTAAGCGTCGATCGGCGGACGGACGTTACGGCGTTAGCGAAGCAGGCTTAATCGGCGACCGGCGACCCCAGAGTTGTTTATTCAAGTTCCGGCATGGCTTCTTTTGTTTGTATTGCAGAATTTAATCCATCGGTCGAATCCTGGAGCGAATACTCCGAAAGATTGGAACAGTTCTTCATCGCCAACGCCATAGACGAAGACAATAGAAAGCGTGCTGTTTTCTTAGCGGTGGTAGGACCTGCCACTTACGGATTGCTTCGGAATCTGCTATCGCCGGCTGCACTCACAACTAAGACATTAGCGGAACTCATCGGCATCCTCAACGGACATTATGATCCAGTGCCTTCAGAGATCGTGGAGCGATTCAAGTTCAACAGCCGCTTACGGCGCGCGGACGAATCAGTGGCCGATTATATCGCAGAGCTTCGGAAATTGGCGAAGTATTGCAATTACGGCGAATCTCTGGATAGGATGCTCCGTGATCGGATCGTTTGCGGTATACAAGACGAAGGAATACAACGAAAATTGTTATCAGAAAGCAATTTAACCCTTTTGCGAGCGTCGGAAATTGCCGTTTCAATGGAAGCAGCTGCGAGGGATGCTGTTGATCTGAAGATATCTGCCGTTCCTGAAGTGAAAGAATTACAAGTTACGGCGCAACGGCCGCGAAAAAACGAGATCGTTAAATCGGCATCCAATTCAAATAACGGCCGTACAGGGAAGAAGTGTTATCGTTGTGGCGATTCCAAACACCATTCTTCTGATTTCAAACACAAAAATAGCACGTGTTATAGCTGTAAAAAAGTGGGGCACCTGTCAAAAGTGTGTTTATCGAAGAATAAACAAGGTTACAAACCTAAAGTTAATTTAGTTGCTGAATCTAAAGAAGATTTAGGCAGTAAGGAGTATACAATATTTAATTTAAGAAAAACAAGGAAGATTACCCTCCGATGAAAATTACTTGTGAGATCCAAGGCCAGCCTGTTATTTTTGAAATTGACTCAGGGGCTCCATTTTCCATAATGCCTGTAAAACTGTTTGATAAAATTAGAAGATTCTGCCCTCCTTTGGAAAAAACGAACATTAAGCTTCAGTCTTACACCAACAATACCATTGATATTTTGGGAGTTACAAATGTGAATGTGGTGTTCCAAGCAAGAACAGAGACTTTACCTCTGCTAGTGGTTTCTCAGGGAAGCACTAATTTAGCTGGGCGAAACTGGATTGTTCCATTAAGCCTAATGAATGCGTTTGATGCCAACATGAACCACACATTACATTGTGTAAGGACTGAGCAGCTCAAGCTAGATGGACTTTTAAAAGAATTCCAGAATATTTTCTCACCAGGCTTGGGATTAGTGAAAGGAATTAAAGTTCATCTTACCTGTAAAACTGGTGAACCTCCGAAATTTTTCAAGGCTCGTCCTGTACCATATGCATACAAGGAAAAAATCAACAAGGAAATAGACCGCCTTCTTGCAGATGGCATTTTAGAGCCAGTTAAAACTTCTGATTGGGCAACTCCTATTGTTCCTGTGCTGAAGCAAGACGGCAGAATTAGAATATGTGGTGACTTTAAGCTAACAGTCAATAAAGTAACAGAATTAGAGCAGTACCCTCTGCCAAATATCGAAGATTTGTTTGCTGAAATGTCTGGGGGTACAGCATTCACTAAATTAGATCTGCGGGATGCATACTGTCAACTAGAGCTCGATGAAGAGTCAAGATGCCTGATAGTGATAAATACGCACAGAGGTCTCTTCCGGTACACACGCCTGGCTTTTAGCATTGCTTCCGCCCCGGCTATTTTTCAACGTGAAATTGACAAGATCTTACAAGGGGTAAAAGGAGCCTCTAAATACTTGGATGACCTTCTAGTAACTGGTAAAACCGAAGCAGAACATCTACAGAACTTACAAGAAGTTCTCTCTCGTCTGCAAGCAGCAGGTGTAAAGTTTCATCCAGAAAAATGTGAATTTCTCAGACCATCTGTGGAATATCTTGGTCATCGTCTGGACAAAGATGGGTTGCATCCAGTTGAATCGAAGGTCAAAGCGATTACGGATGCTCCGGAACCAACAAATGTAGACGAGCTACGTTCTTTTATTGGCTTAATCACCTATTATGCGAAATTTCTACCTAACATGTCAACACTGTTAGCACCCTTATACCAGTTGCTGGAAAACAAACGGCCATGGAGATGGGGTTCATCACAACAACAAGCTTTTAAAAAAGCTAAAGATGTCCTGCAGACCTCATCATTACTAGTGCATTTTGACTAAGACAAGGAAGTGATCCTGGCTTGTGATGCAAGTCCTTATGGGCTTGGTGCTGTTCTGTTACATAAAACTCCAGATGGTGATAGACCAATCGCTTTTGCTTCTCGCTCCCTGACGAAAGCAGAAAAAAATTACAGTCACATTGAGAAGGAGACTTTAGCCTTAGTGTTTGGAGTGACTCGATTCCGGAACTATCTCTTGGGACGTAAATTTACGTTACTTACAGACCATCGTCCTTTAGTAACTTTATTATCAGAAGAAAAACCAGCTCCATCAGTTGCTGCAGCCCGTATCCAGCGATGGGCATTGACTTTATCTGCCTACGTTTACAAGATAGAGTATCGAAAAGGGAAGTTGCACGGAAATGCTGATGCTTGCAGCAGACTTCCACTGAAATCTGAAACGGCGGAGCCTCCAGTACCTGTCGAGTCGGTTTTGCTTATCCGACAGTTAAATGATAGTCCACTGACAGCACGTCTAATCCAAAGGGAGATAGACAAGTGTCCTGCACTGAGCCGTCTACGATCTCATATTCAAAATGGGTGGCCAAAGAAAGCGACAGAAAATTTACAAGCCTTTTGGCATATCCGACATGAACTGTCAGTTGAGGAAAACATCATTCTCAGAGGTTCCCGTGTTTTTGTTCCAGGAAAGTTTCGTCAATTTGTTTTGGATGAACTTCACAGTGCTCATCAAAGGATTTCTGCTATTAAATCTCTGGCTCGTTCCCATGTCTGGTGGCCTGGTATTGATCGGGACTTAGAAACAAAAGTTCGAAACTGCCTCGACTGTCAAGAAAATGCTGCAGCTCCTCCTTCGACACAAATCCCTTGGCTCACACCTAAAAAAACCTTGGGAGAGAATCCATATCGACCATGCAGGTCCTGTAGAAGGCCATTGGCTATTAATTATAGTTGATGCCAAAACAAAATGGCTTGAAGAGATTCCAGTGCCCAACACCACAGCAACTTCAACAATAATAGCTCTGCGTAACCTGTTTGCACGCTTTGGCTTACCAGAGAGCTTAGTCAGTGATAACGGACCTGGCTTCCGTAGTGACGAATTCACAAATTTCTTGAAAAGAAATGGCATTACACCAATTAAAACCGCACCGTACCATCCGAATTCAAATGGTTTAGCGGAAAGAGCAGTCCGTACAGTAAAAACTGCATTGAAGAAAGCTAAAGAAGGCACTTTCACTGAAAGAGTGACCAGATTTCTTCTGAATTTTCGAAATACCCCATCAAAGGCAACGGGTATATCTCCAGCTGTGGCAATGTTCGGACGACCTCTTCGCATGCGTTTGGATCTTATCCGCAGTGCTAAAGTTAAAACATCTGAGAGGGGAGATACCCATAATAGCAAATTTACAGAAGGCACTCCTGTCTGGGTGCGCTCTTTTACCCGGGGCCCATCTTGGGTTGCTGGAAAGGTTACAGGAACAATGGGGAATACAATGTGCAAAGTCAAGACAACTTGGGGTATTTGGACACGACACATTGATCAAATTCGTTACAGGCAAGAGGACACTCTACAGGAAATTCCTCCAGCTCCAGAACTACCAGATTCTGTTTCTTCAGGATCAGATGTGTCAGTGTCTACAGTGCAACCGAGAGATGTAGTAGAGTTACCAGCTGATCAGGTGACAGACACCCTTCTACCTCCTACGCTGTCTCCGCAGGTAAGTGTCCAAGAACACAGTTCTCAGGCAGATCCTCCGGCACTCTCGCCGCAAGCAGTTTTGCAGAATCCAGGAGCGCCTCTTCCTAGACGTTCCACTCGTCCAAAAGCAAAACCTGAACGTTTGCAATATTAGACTTTTTGAATTGGACTGTTAAATTTTGAACTGTGTCAAGGACTTTATTTTTTATCGCATTGTGCATGTTTAACCTCCTGACTGCCCGGCAAAAAGGTAAAATTGTAATGTTGTTTTCTCTGTAATTTATTAAAAATATTAAAAAAAGATGTTTTTTCCAACCTGATACAAAATATATTATTATGTAGAGGTGTATAATCTTTGAGAGTATTAATCCTAACTTAATTTTTAAAAACTGGGTTTTATTTGTAGAATTATATTAATTTAAATATTGCTTATGCTGCAGTGAAACCTGCAGGTTAGTGTGCGAAAAAATCAGCCAGCGGCAGTCAGGAGGTTAACAACTTGAATATTTCCTTTAAGAAGGAAGAGAATGTTATATCTGTTACGATGTGCACTAGATGGCGCCATCAGCGCCAGCCAAAAATGCAGTTTAGCCGCGAACGATGTTCGGCGGGCGTTCGTTGTCAGCCACGATGTAAGACGGTCGGATCTTAGATCCAGGAATAAATTCATATCTTAATGCATCCAGCCCTAGTGATTATTGAGTATTTCCATACACCTTTAGAAATGTTTTATGATGAAAGATATATGAAAATTTTCGAATTTTTTTATTTTAAGGAGTGGACATAAAAGGCAATAAATAATACAAATTTTGCATGATAAACGAAGTCGATCGTATTGTTAGTTGCCGAGATATTTGTAATCCTGTTTTCCACATTCTTCGATTTTTTATGACCCTATATTTCATTCAAATTTCAATTCAAAGATATATTTTAATTGGAAATGACACACTTAAACCAGCGCAGCAAATTGTTAGTTAATAGGATTATTATTTTTGGAGTTATGAGGATGTTTCTTTTACGCAGTTCGGTACTTCTTGAGTAGTTAGGCTTCATATGTTTTGTCGAAATTGGTTCGTCAGCAATTCATTAATAGAGCATTACTATGCATATTAAAAATATTTAAATATACGTTTAAATTTAGTTTTGAAATTGCAATGCATTTTGTATGCAGTTTACACATGTTTTATTTTCATATATATGCATATCCATGATGGGTAAGTGTTACGGTGGCCTCCAACGACTAGTTTAAATATCGCCATAGCCTAACTTTAGCTTTAAGGATGTATTCGAAAAAATGCTTTTCCACCTTTAACAGCTCGAAATTTTCTGATACAATTTCAGACATATTTTAAAAAGTAGAAACATGAAACTTGCTGTGGCTATTCTTGAAGGGACGTATGAGGTGCCGTGTGAGGTCATTTTACGCTTAATTCATTAGAATTTGAGTTATAAACAATTACCTTATCAGTATGACCCTTTTTTTCGTTCCTATATCACTTGCTTCGGAAAAATCGGTTCGAAATGCCATTTTGATTGGTTTTTTTTTTACAATATTTTCTGCATTTATCAAAGAATCGACCATCACGGCACCTTGTGTACTTTCCAAATAAGAGATTTTGTAAGTTTGGTGCATTTGAGAGCAAAAATGAATTCAAAAATAAATCGGAAAATAAGCAGTTTGAATCGAAATACACCCTTAAGAGGCTACTTCATTCAAATGAAAATACACATTCGCTAATACTAATCCTATGGAAGAAATTTATAAAGATATCTCGGTTGCATTTCAACATTTTTAAAGGATATTTGTGGCATTGGATAACTGAGATCGATCTGTATGCGGGATGTTTATTACTTTTTTTGATATTGTTTACCGATATTTTTTATAAGGACGCTTTCATTTTCGGAACGGGTTTGAAAAGCGAAAGCACTCTCCTAAAAAATATCTGCAATTAAAATCGAAAAAGTTAAAAACGGCCTGCATTCATATCCACCTCAGCTATCCAATGCCAAAAAATCATTTCAAAATATTGAAATGCAACTGAGATATGTTTATAAACTACTTCCATAGGATTAGCATTAGCGAACGGGGCTTTTCATTTAAATGAAGTACTAGCCCCTTAAATCTTCATACTACCCCACCTCCTTTTCTCCTTCACCTCCTTCAATCGCTTGCTATTTTGACTAACCAATAAAAGTTAGGGGAGAGGATAAAAGCTTTATCACTTAAAAGTTAAACTTTCGCTCCTTGTTTGCCAAAGGTTAACAAAAGTTATATTTAAAAAAAAAAAATGCTTAATAGAGTATGCAGAAAAAAAAAGGTTCTGCCAAGAAAGTTTTACGTTACTTTCAGCTTAAAAAATAAAATTTTTTAGCACTAATTTAATAAATTTGGGTTAAGAATGAAGAAAAAAAAAATCCACTTTTTTATGTTACCAGATTTATGGTAGTAATGTGCGGGCAAGTGAACGATAATTATATTGATTTAAGATCTATATAAAAAAAAAAAAAGATTTTTTATTGAAGGTTGTATAAAAAAAATGCACCCAAGGTATTTGCTTCCCGCAAAACGAGATTTATTTTAGGTCTTACCTTTTTTTTTTTTATCCTTAATTTATTTATTAAAGTTTCTGTAAAAGTTTTTTTGTGTATTCCCATGAGTTTTAAGTAAATTAATTAATGATTTCACATTTTTTTTTTCAATAGAACTTTTTTAATGGGTCTCAGGACATTTAAAGCTTCCGAATTTTCGAAATTTCAATTTTTTTATATGTTAAACTGCCATTTTTTTTCGTAACATTTTTATATAATAGTTTTTTCGAAATTCTCATTAGTACAAAGTTATGGGTTTTAGAATTTTATCCGCACCAATAGCTGAAGTGGCGTTTCCAAAACTTGGAAGTCATTTTTTTCCAAATGACATTTTTTTTTGTAAGTATTTTTAAACAAAATTTTCAAAATATATATTTCATATTACTCTGTATAAACTGAACCTAAAATTTCCTTTTTATTGTTCAAAAAATTTATTTATTAGGTAATTATATTGTCGAAATTTTCAAAATTTTCTATCAGTTAAATACAATTTTGTATTAAAAATAGGAAAATGCTTTAAATATAATTTTTGGGGGATTCAAGATAATTATTACAACTTGATGTATAAGTGGATATTAAAATTTCCATTCCAGTTGAAATATTTATTTTGTAATCGTGCGCGTAAGCTCGTTATGTCAATTTTCTGCTCATCAAATGTCTGACAGTTTAGAGCGCTCTGTAAATGCTAATTCTGCAGCTTGCAGTTTTTTAAAGGCGTAAAATGAAAGAAAGTGTTCATATATTTCTTCTAAAGGGTGTATTTCGTTTCAAACTGCTTATTTTCCGATTTATTTTTGAATTCATTTTTGCTCTCTAATTCACCAAACTTTCAAAATCTCTTATTTGGAAAGTACTCGAGGTGTACACGAGGTGCCGTGAGGGTCGATTCTCTGATAAATGCAGAAAATATTGCAAAAAAAGCAATCAAAAACGGCATTTCGAACTGATGTTTCCCAAACGGGAATTTTGGGAACGAAAAAAAGGCTCATACTGATAAGGTAATTGTTTATAACTCAAGTTCTAATGAATGGAGCGTAAAAAGACATCACACGGCACCTCACACGTCCCTTCAAGAATCCCCTCAGAAAGTGTCATGTTTCTACTTTTAAATCTGTGTCTGAAATTGTATCGGAAAATTTCGAGCTGTTGAAGATGGAATCGCGTTTTTTCGAATACACCCTTAATAGAAATTGTGTTTTAATAGAATAAACATTTTAAGATATTAAATAATGTAGATGGTCTCATTTTTTTTTTCCAATTTTTCTGATTTTAAGTCTTGAGGGTGTATTCGAAAAAACCCTTTTCCGCCTTTAACAGCTCGAAAATTTTTGACACAATTTCAGACACTTTTTAAAAGTAGAAGCAGGAAACTAACTAAGAGGATTTTTAAAGAGACGTAATAAGGTGCCGTGGGATGTCTTTTTACGCTCCATTCATTAGAATTCGATTTATAAACAATTACTTTCTCAGTAGGACCCTTTTTTTCGTTCCCAAATTTCCCGTTTCGAAAAATCGGTTCAAAATGCCGTTTTTGATTGCTTTTTTTGCAATATTTTTTTGCCTTTATCAAAGAATCGGACACTCACGGCACCTCGTGTACTTTCTGAATAAGAGAATCTGCGAGTTTCATGTATTTGAGAGCAAAAATGAATTTAAGAATAAATTGGAAAATAAGCAGTTTGAATCGAAATACACCCTTAAGTTTTTGAATCTTAGATATGTTCAAATCGTCCTGTTTATTTGTTAGCTGCAAAAAATTCACTAAACCTTCCTTTCTTAAAAGTGTCAGACAATCGAATGCGTTTTTTTTTTTTTTTTTTTTTTTTTTTTTTTTTTTTATCCACTGGAAAAAATTCAGATACATATTTCCCCACTTTACAGAAAATAAAAAAACAAATCTTTTAATTATACATAACATCTGTCTTGGTTAAAAAGTTTGTTAAAAAGTTTTAGAATTATTTCCAGCGACATATTTTCCACCTTGACTCAATCATAGACTTTTTCCCAGTAGAATCTAAACCCGACATTATTTTCATCATCACAAAATTCGCATATGCTCCTCTCATATCATTAAAAATGTGAATACCTTTTTAACATTTTAAAGAAAAACTGTTGTATTGGGTGCAAAGTAAGTTTATAATAAACTGAAAATTAATTGATAAATAAAAACGAAATAAAACTAAAATTCCCATTGGTTTTATAACAGACGACATATTTTGACATAGTATTTTAATTTCAAAATTTTTCCCTTTTTTATAAGAAAATTGCAACAAAAAATACAGCAATCTCTGGCTTTTTCTCTTTTATTTTTAATAGAAATAGAGTACTTTTGTTGTCATGATTAAACAAAGATATTAAAAAATGAAAAAAAAGTTAATATCTAAAAAAAAAAAAAAAGATTCAGTTTTTAATCAAATTGCATTTAGAATTGCATCCCCCCCCCCTCTATACGGCGATGTAAAAGTTGAAAAAGTGCGATATTTATAAGTTTAAAAATTTGTAGCAACAAAACTTGCAAACCGAAATTTCATTTCAAATTTCAAAATGTTGCCATTCGCAAAATGACGTATTTTGCACACGTTTACGTTTACGTTTATTACGTTATACGTTTGGCTATAGATGTTTCGGTATCGTTTATTTCTAAATTTTAATGAGAATTTAAAAATTTCCTTGAAATTTTTCATTGTAAAGTTTAAAATATGCATCAAAATTTAATTTGCACTGCTCAGGCAAGCTTTCTTCTAAAAAATTGCTATATTATATTAAATTAATTTAACATAACCTTCACAAGAGAATCTTCAATTTTGAGCGAAAAGAAATCCTTTACAATTATTTTCATTATACTTGTGTAACTCTTTTTTTCCTTTTACCATCTTCTTTCATCACAAAACGCAAATTCTAGTAAAAAAATTGAATGTAAAAATGGACATACGCATAAACTTTATTTTGATACTTACACAACTAAATCTTAAACTGAAATATGTCACCCCTTTTTTGAATTCGTTGATTCAATTACAGTTTGAGGCTTTCGAATTTTATTCCGTTTCTTCTATGATCTCTAAAGTTGTTCAAAACTAAACCCGATAATGTTTCCAACTCCAACGTAGACCATAATTCACTTAACAACAACTCTATTTATCTGCCACCATCTTGAAAAGAAATGGTTTTTTTCTCATACTTTTTCAGCCTATATTTTTAAAAAAGAACACAATTTTCAACATCCTTACTTGTTTGTTTATGTTTATTTTATTTTTTATTTTTTGCTCCATTTTGGATCATTATGCCAATCGCGCCAGCCAGAACAAGCTATCGAATTCTTCCCTAAACTTTTAATGAGAATTTAAAAATTTCCTTGACATTTTTCATTGTAAAGTTTAAAATATGCATCGAAATTTGCGCTGCTGGGGCATTCTAAAAAATCGTTTTGCTTATTTAATTTAACATAACTTTCACGAGAGTTCTATGGTTCCTGCTCTTCAAAACAAAACCCGATTCTGTTTCTAACTCCGTCTTAGACCATAATTTACTTAACAACAACCCTTTTTATCTGCCACCATCTTGAAAATAAATGGTTCTTTTCTGATATTTTTTCATCCAATCTCTTCTAAAAGAACACAGCAATGAGGTATAAAAATTATGCACTATTCTCTCAAATTTTATTATTTGTAAAAATATCTCTCATCAAAAGTTTTGCGATAAACAGCGGGACCCAGCTTCGAAGGCGATGTGGAAAAAGTGCAAGTTTTATCGGGAAAACTCTTTCTCAATATTTTCTTCTAAACCAGAGTTTCGATAATTCTGAAACTTTTTAACAAAAATCCAAGACAGATGTTACATATAATTAGAAAGTTTGGAATCTTTCGATGTAAAATAGAGAAGTATGTACCTGATTTTTTTTTCTCCCCGTAAAGAGAGGGGAAAAAAAAAAAGAAAAAAATGCATTCGATTGTCTGACATTTTGAAGAAAGGAAGGTTTGGTGAAATTTTTGCTGCTATAAATAAACAGGACGATGTGCACAAATCTACAATTCAAAAATCCCTGTCGGCTTGGACTATAGGCGGAGAAGAGTACTCATTTCATCAATAAAAAATAAAACAGTATTAGAGATAAGTCCAGTTTAACAACTTTATTTAGCCGCTTTTGAAAAAAATTTTAAGTTCAATTTTCTGTAAGAACTAATTTTATAAAAATCACCTTAAGCGAAATTCGGCTCAAATTACCATTTTGACAGCATATTTTGAAATATAGTCTGACTTTATTAAAAAATCGGCCAACACAGCACATTATGTAGTTTCTACGTAAGAAAAAGCTGTCAACTGAATGCGTAAAAGCGTGAAAGCAAAATTGAATTTAAAAATGAGTTGTAAATTAATCAGGTTGTTATTTGAATACATCGGCAATTCTTGAATCCCGATTGCTGTACAAAATGCCCATTTTGACAGCTTTTTTTTTTTTTTTTTTTTTTTTTTCTTAATAAAATAAATAAATAAATAAATAAATAAATAAAAAATAAAAAATAAAAAAATATATTTTTTTGCCTTTATTAAAATACTGACCAATACGGCGCATTATAAAGTTCCTAAATTAGAGAACCTGTCAATTGAATGCGTTTGAGAGCAAAAATGGATTTAAAAATGAGTCAGAAAAAACGCAATTGCTTATATGAATATTTCTTCAATTTTTCAATCACGATAACTTTGGGAAATTCTCTTCCAAATACTCATTTTGGCAGCCTTTCTTGAAATATATTCTGCCTTTATGAAGAAACTGGCCAATACATCACATTTTTTGACACTTACATAACATTTGACACATTTACATAAATTTTTTAAACAATAAAAATGAAATTTTAGGTTCAGTTTATACAGAATAACATGAAATTTACATTTTAAAAATTTTATGTAAAAACACTTACAAGAAAAATGTCATTTGGAGAAAAAATGACTTCCAAGTTACGGAAACGCCGCTTCAGCTATTGAGCTGGTAAAATTATAAAACCCATAACTTTTATACTAATGAGAATTTCGAGAAAACTATATAAAAATATTTAGAAAAAATTAACAGTTTAAACTATATATATAAAAAAAAATAAATTTCGAAAATTTGGAAGCTTTAAGAGTTTTAAGACACTTAAAAAAAAAAGCTTTATTGAAAAGAAAAAAATGTGAAATCATTAATTAATTTATTTAAGGGGACAAACGACCTTTAAGCTTAAAAAAAATCGATTTTTCACAAAAAACATATGTGAAAGGCTGAACATTTCTGCGCATTCAAAAAAAAAAAAAAAAAAAAAAAAAAAAAACCATGAAAATATTCTAATTATTTCCAGAGATGTGATACAAAACATAAAGGTCACTCCTATGGTGAATTATTTAATAATTTAACTTTAAAGCCATTTTAAATGTATTTCTTTCACCTTGCGCGCAGGATATCTCTGAAACTATATAATATTTTTTCTTGAAATTTTCACAGATAGTGTAACATATCAGATCGTTCAAACTGAATCTAAATTTTTATATCCCCCACCGCCGCTCCCAATTTCTCATGCAGGTCATACTTCAGCTTCAGATTTTATTAAAACATAATTTTATTTTAAATTTTAAAAAAGTATTAAAATATTTTTATAGCCTAAATTCGAACAAATTTAGGTTCATATTAAAGAGAAAATATTGTAATATGTTCCCGTATTTAATCGTGTATAAGGCGCATTTTTTTTTCCAAAAAATTAGGGCAGAACTCCTAGGTGCGCCTTATACACGGAATATTTTTTTACTGTTGGATGCAGTCGAACGATATGCATATGAAACAAGAAATTTATCAAAGAAGATATTAAAACTCGGAAAATGTTACTTAATTGAAGCATTACTGCATATTTATTTCAATCCTTGCAGTTTTTTATGCAACAGAGCTTGACATTATCTAAACGCTCATTAGCAATTCTCTTTACCGTCACTCATTCCTATTTCCCGTCATTCTCTTACAACCCGAAGTCTAAAAATGCATTTTCGCCTTGTTTTCTGGTCTGGTGTAACGTTTGTTTTGATTTTTTTTTTTACTGAAATTCATTTGGTCATTCTTCATTAGCGTATCAAATTTATGGTGCGCCTTATATACGAGATTTTAAGAAATCGCCATTTTTACTTGTAAAATAGGGGTGCGCCTTATACACGCGAGCGCCCTATACACGAGTAAATACGGTATTACAGTTGATTTTTAGGTGCGTTCGTAATTATGTAAATACGTAGCACCTATTGTTGTCGCTCAGTCCGTCCGTCTGTCCGTCCGCATATAACAACCCAAAAACTACCCAACCGAATCGTTTGAAATTTAAAATACATAATTATAACATAATTTTGTCGAGTCATTTCAAATTTTATGAAAATCGGATGGATAGATCAATTACAGGGACAATCAAAAGGATTCCGTTACATTACAGTCAATGGGGGAAAAAGTTTCAAATGCATTTTAATAGTTTGAAATTTAAAACATGTAATTATTGCGTAATTTTGTCGAGTCATTTCAAATGTTATCAAAATCGGATGCATAGATCAATTACAAGGACAATCAAAAGGATTCCATTACATTACGGTCAAAGGGGGAAAAAAATTAAATACATTTTAATCGTTTGAAATTTAAAACATATAATTATTACGTAATTTTATGGAGTCATTTCAGATGTTATGAAAGTCGGATACATAGATCATTTACAGGGACAATCAAAGGCATTCCATTACATTACGGTCAATAGGAAAAAAGTTTCAAATGCATTTTTATGATGTTACACTCATTCGAACATAATAGAATTGGCATGAATCTATGAAATATATACTAAAATACACATTCTGTACAATCTGTGATCCAAATAATTTTTATTATTAAATTACAAGGCTACACAAAAGTATTCCACTGCATAATGCTATATGGGGAAACATTGTTTGGGGCGTGTTCTAATTATATTCAACTATTTCACATTTTATGCATAAGATGTACGTTTCTGAGGTGTAATAAAAATTACTTTCTTGCATATTTACAGAAACACAAACATTTCGACTACTATACTGTATCCGAAGTACGCTCTACTATATCAGCAAGATCTGAATATTTTTAAAACTTCGTTATCGTACGAACGCACCTCATTAGCTACGTTCACGTGCAATTTCCAACTTGTTTGTATTACATTGGATATTTTGTTCGAAATCATGCACACAAGTAGTTGTATCAGTTTTAAAAAAATACTTACAGTTTAAACCTTTACAAAAAAAAAAAAAAAAAAAAAAAAAAAAAAAAATCTTTATAAGAATATAAAAAATATTTTTTAAATTATAATGCTTCAATTTATAGTCAGTAAAACTTATGGTCATAAAGCAAATACATTCTGAGAAATTAAATGTTAAAGTTGATGATTTTTCTTCCTTAATTTTCACTTTTAAAGGTCGTATGTGAACTTAAAACTCATAGGAAATACATACACACACACACACAAAAAAAAAAAACTTTTACAGAAACTTTAATAGATAAATTAAAGATTAAAAAAAACGTAAGACCTAAAATAAATCCTGCTAAGTTTTGTGGTAAACAAATTCCTTGGGTACATTTTTTTTATACAAACCTTCCATAAAAAATCTTCTTTTTTTATAGATCTTAAATCAATATAATTATCGCTCATTTGTCCGCACATTACCACAATAAATCTGGTAACATAAAAAAGTGGATTTTTTTTCTTCATCCTTAACTCAAATTTATTAAATTAATGCAAAGAAACTTTTTTTTTTCCTTTTTTTAAGCTGAAAGTCACGTAAAACTTTTTATCTTATTTAATAAGGTTAAAAAGAAAAGAAAAAAATTGAAAAAAAAGTGAGAATTTTTTTTTTTTTTTCATTCTTGGTATAAAAAAACCATTTTTTTTTCTTTTTTTGCATACTCTATTAAGCAATTTTTTTATTATAATTTTTGTTAACCTTTAGCAAACAAGGAGCGAAAGTTTAACTTTTAAGTGATAAAGCTTTTATCCCCCTCCCCTAACTTTTATTGGTTATTCAAAATAGCAAGCAATTAAGAGCGGTTTACAAGAAAGAGGTTTGGTTTGATGAAGATTTAAAACTAAAGCTATACTATGGCAATATTTAAAAATATCAATTTTGCTCCCTATACATAAACTTGTATGAGGGAGAGGGATATATCGAAAAGCATCTATAAATAAATTATTTTATTTTATTTTGGGCTGGACATATACAACGTTAACAGATGTAAATTTTCCATTTTTCAATTTTGGGTGAAAAAACTCCTGGCCAAGATTCGAACCAGGGATGTATTGGCTGAAGCCGCCAATGCTCTACCAACTCAGCTATCCCGGACACGAACACTGGAGGACTAGCTCACCCAATTAAGAGTGTATTTCGATTCAAATTGCTTATTTTACGATTTATTTTTGAATTCACTTTTGCTATCAATGCATCAAACTTGCAAATTATCTTAAAAGAATGTACACAAGGTGCCGCAACTGTCAATTCTTTGATAAATGCAGAAAATATCGCAAAAATAAGCACTCAAAAAACAGCATTTTGAACCGATTTTTCCGAAACGGGAGATTTGTGAACGAAAAAAGTGTCATACTGAGACGATAATTGTTTATAAATCCAATTCTAATGAATTGAGTATAAAATGACATCACACGGCAACTTATAGGTCCCTTCAAAAATCCCCTCAGCAAGTTTCATGTTTCTATACTTTTAAAAAATGTGTCTGAAATTGTATCGGAAAATTTCGAGCTGTTGAAGGTGGAAAAGCGTTTTTTCGAATACACCCTTAACCTCAACGATTACTTATTCTGGTCTGATACTCTGGATCAGCTTAACAGAATAAATCGAAGGTCAATATATGGTACTGCAGAAAATCGCTGCATACGAAATTACATTAGATTAACTTTAAACACGATTGACTTTTTTCACAAAAAATTGAAAAATGGAAAATTTATATCTGTTATAATTAATTTACCGAATGAATAATCGTGTTTAAAATTAATTTAATATACAACGTTGTCATTTTAAGGGGGAGGGGGGCTCTGGCACATGATATCGCAAGATATCTCAAGGGGGTGCGGGCTTTTGCTTTTTGATATCGATATCAATTTTGATTCACTCAAAATAATCTCTCCATATTTGTAACATGGTCTTTGGTTCAAAATAGTATATTATCTTCATCTAGTCTGTTATCTGTTTTTATGAAAATACAAAGTTATTATTAAAATCACTAAATTATCGTAAAATTAACTAATTTTAAAAAATGGAATACTCCAACGTTTGACATTCCTATTCATCATCGATATTCATTATTTCAAAACATCTTTTTTTTTTTTTTCTTTTTTTTTTTTTTTTTTTTTTTTTTTTTTTTTTTTTTTTTTGCGGATTGTTGCGTTTTAGACACTAAAGATTCCGAAAAACATATTTTTAAGGGAAAAAATTACCATCTGTCTACAAACGCTTTATCTCACGAACAAATACAGTAGAGACTTGAAATTTTGTATGTACTCAGCATACAAGCCTATTTAATGTCAGTGACCTCGATGATTCGAAATTATTATTATTTTTTTTCTTACCCTCGAAAAATTCTTTCTGATAAAAGGTCAGTAACAGTTTTCGTTTTTCTTATTTTTTTATTTTAAAGAATGGATGTAAAACACAATAAAAAAACACAAATTTTGCATAAAAAACGAAGTCGATTCGATTATGAGTTGCCGAGATATTTGTACTCCTGTTTTTCACATTCTTCGACTTTTCATGACCCTGTATTTCAATCAAATTTCAATTCAAAGATATATTTTAACCGGAAATGAGACGCTTCATCCGACGTAGTAAACTGTTAGTTAAGGGTGTATTATGATTCAAACTGCTTATTTTCCGATTTATTTTTTAACTAGCTTTCCGCCCGCGGCTTCGCCCGCGTGGAATTCGGTTATTTTGCAGTATATAAAGCACAACTATAAGAAAACTTCTCATTTCCAGGGAAAAAATGTAAGAAGCGCGATGTAACGCTGGATACGACTAGTTGATAAACCAAAATTGAATGGTTCACTATATTATATGTTTTCCCTTGTAGAGCAAAAACATGCAGATTTTGGGCACTGAAAACCCGAGAACACGCTACATAGAGCTGACCATGCTGACGTTGAGCCTCTTGCGATAAACAGACTTGAGTACGAATATCATTCTCAGAAGCCTTCAAAGAAGCTTGGCGAGCGGCTTGCTCCTCAAGTCTTTGCTGGCGCTGAGATGGTAGCTCAGCAGCTCTCGAAGCAGCCTGATGCTCTGCTTGTTCGCGCCTTCTTAATTCAGCATGGAGAGACGATTCTTGAGATCGGGCAATTTTCATTGCCCGAGCTTTAGATGAGGTGCTCGACAAATTAGATTTACGTTTGCGAGGAATTGTGAAAATATGAGTAAACTATAAACCTAAACTAAACTAAAATCCCAAATTAAACTATAACAATCTAAACGACGAACGAAGCGACGTAATTACCTATCGAAAAAACAATAACTACTTTAGATATCTACCTAGAAAAAAAGCACTAAACTAACCTAACCTAACTATTATACAGCTACTGAACATCGTTACCACGTTTTAAAAACACCCAGCGCCATCTATCGCATACCTCAAGAACTAAATAACGTAACTAATACTTATACTAATTAGTAATTCGTTGACTTATAGTTATTTCAGGATAAGTAAATGTAAAAAAAAAAAAAAAAAAATTAGATTATAAAACAAATAGTACGTCATCCCTCGGGAATTCCTCAATTTTGAGGATTCATTATCGTATGATTTAGCTTCTAAATTTACATATTCATATTCGTTTGCAATATATAATTAGATGTAAAAAACAGTTTAGACGATAAAACAAATTGTACGTCATCCCTCGGGAATTCTTCATTTTCGGGGATTCATTATCGTATCATTTAGCTTCTAAATTTACATGTTTATATTCGTTTGCAATATTTTATCTTGTTTTAAACGACACACAGCGCCATCTCCAATCCATCCATCAAGCAAACTATATTTTGGTTTTCCCTCGGGAATATCAATTTTTTCCGGGATAAAAAGTACCCTATTATTTAATCCGGACTTCTAACTTTACGTCTGCAAAATTTCAAAACAATCGGTTCAGTAGTTACGGCGTGAAAGCGGAACAAACAAACAAACAAACTCACTTCCCGATTTATAATATTAGTAAGGATTCATTTTTACACTCAAATGCACCAAACTTTAAAAATCTCTTATTGGGAGAGTACACAAGGTGCCGTGATGGTCGATTCTTGGATAAATGCAGAAAATATTGCAAAAAAAGCAATCAAAAACGGCATTTCGAACCGATTTTTTCCAAGCGGGAGATCTGGGAACGTAAAAAAGGGTCCTACTGATAAGGTAATTGTTTACAACTCAAATTCTAATGAATGGAGCGTAAAAAGACATCACACAGTACCTCATACGTCCCTTCAAGAATCCCCTCAGCAAGTTTCACGTTTCTATATTTTTACTTTCTTCTATCTTTACAAGAAGAAAGTATTGGATTCATGAAAATTTTCGACTTCCGGTTTTCGACGGATTTATACGTTTTAGAAGGTCCTGAACACGTTTTGACTATTTTTAGAAAATGTCTGTCTGTGAGTCTGTCCGTCTGTCTGTCTGTCTGTGTGTCTGTCTGTATGTGACAAAAAATTTGTGGGCGCTCTATCTCAAAAACTAATGCTTGAAATTTAATAAAATTTTATATTCAGTTAGACCTTGATATGAATTAGTGCCTATTGTTTTTTGGTGAAAATTGGCCAGCAGGTGGCGCTGCTATACTACGTTTTTCATGATTTTCAAGATTGCTATATCTCAAGAACTAATGCACAGAATTTCACCAAACTTCAGATTCTGTGACCCCTTGATATACATAGACGCTGATTACATTTTGATGTAAATTGGCCAGCAGGTGGCGCTGCTATGCCACGTTTTTCATGATTTTCATGATAGCTATATCTCAAGAACTAATGCACAGAATTTCACCAAACTTCAGAATCCGCGATACCTTGAGATACATAGCCGCTGATAAGGTTTTGGTGTGAACTGCCCTATAGGTGGCGCTGCTATGCTACATTTTGCACGATTTTTGCGATGGCTATATCTCAAGAACTAATCCAGAGAACTTCATCAAATTTTAGATTCTGTCACACTAGAATATATAACATAATTAGACGCTGGTTGCATTTTGGTATTAACCTTGCAACAGGTGGTGCAGCTATGCTGCATTTTGCACGATTTTTCCGATAGCTATATCTCAACAACCAACCCACAGTATTTCATGAAACTTCAGATTTTGTTACAAAATGACATATAACATAATTACACGATGATTACGTTTTATTATAAAAACTTCAACTGATGGTGCTGCTGTGCTATATTTTACACGTTTTTTTTTAAACTAGCTATATCTCAAGAACTAATGCACAGAATTTCATCAAACTTCAGATTATTTTACACCATAACATAATTAGACGCTTTTTTACGTTTTGGCATAAATTGTCCAAGATATGGTGTTGCTGTGCTACGTTTTGCAATTTTTTTGTCATAACTATATCTCAAGAACTAATGGACGAAATTCCATCAAGTTTCAGATTCTGTTAGGTCTTGACATAAATAGATGCTTATCAGGTTTTAGTATAAATTACCCAACATGAGGCACTACTAAGCTCATTTTCTCAGAATATTAATTAAATTTTGCGTTTTAGGCTTTTCGGATACCAGAATCTCATTAGACTAGGTCAAATGTTCGAGGAAATTCGATAGTGGATAACTTTGGGGTCACCACGTTTTTTTTTTTTTTTTTAATATTAAAATGTACTTATGAGATAGAAGAAAGTTTTGGGATTGACACATCCAACTAGTTAAAAATGTGTTTGAAATTGTATCGGAAAATTTCGAGCTCTTGAAGGTGGAAAAGCGTTTTTTCGAATACACCCTAATGTGATTATTATTTTTGAAAAAAAAACAACACCCTATGACTGCGGCGCAAAAGGATCCTGTTTCATTCCGACATTTATGAACTCACTTGCGACACCTCGATTTATGGGGAAGGGGAGGGGAGGGGAGGTGTTGTGTTTTTTTTTATCGTCTTGACAAATGCCCGAGACAAGCCGAACTTGACAAGCTCTGGATAAGATGGAATCGGAGATACTCGGTCTAAAAGAACAAGGGTTCGGTCGCGAAATCTGCCACTTTATGCGAAGAAGTGTTGGAAGTGACGCCGATTCATAAACTAAAGCTGGAGGTGCTCCTTGAACTTGAGATAAAAATACTTTTTTTTTTCAAAACGTTTTTCTTTTTTAATTTTCTGTTACCGGAACAAGCTTTACCATGCAGAGCAAGCAACCTCTTATCGTTTCAGATCGGCGCATTTAAAGAGAAATTTAAACACCCCAACTTCGCACAGAGGAAAGATCCTTCGAAATTTATAGCACCCGTTTACGGCAACCTGAATTTATGGTTGGACTGAAATGTCGTTGTGCTTTTTATCGTTTTGACAAACGTCTCCGACTAGCCGCGCTTGACAGTCTCGGATAAGATGGAGGCAAGATACTAGTCTAAGAACAAGGATTCGTTCTGGAAAAGTGTTTAAAGGTGAGACGGCGAATCATAAACTAGAGCGGAGACGTGTTCTTGAAGGTGCTTTGGAATGTTTGTTTTTCAACCCTCAAAAGAAAAAAGGCGAATTTTCTGATCCATTCTTGTAATCATTTTTAGGATGTATTTTGTGTGTGTGTGTGGGGGGGGGGACAAAAAGTGTTCAGAACACATTTCTAGAGAGCAACACTTTCGAAACATATTAAGACTTAATCACAACACATTAAATTGTTGTGAATTTGGGGATAAAAAGTATTCAGAACACATTTCTAGAGAGCAACACTCTCGAAACATATTAAGAACCTAATCATAACACATTAATATGTTGTGAATTTGGGGACAAAAAGTATTCAGAACACATTTCTAGAGAGCAACACTTTCGAAACATATTAAGAACCCAATCACAACACAATTATGTGTTGTGAAATTGGGGACAAAAAGGGTTCAGAAATGTGTTCATTTTGTGTTTGAGAATTCGCATTGTAGTTTCGGTTCTGCATTTTTCAGTTTCTGGTTTTCTTAGACGCATCCTGACATCTGAGGGGCTGTGCATACATAACGTTATCATTTTAGGGGGGAGGGGGGGTCTGGCACATGATATCGTAAATATCTCTCAGGGGAGGGGGGGGGTTGCCTTTTGATATCGATATCATTTTTGACCCAATCAAAATTGCCTTTTTTTGTAATATGACATTTTGTTCAAAATAGTGTATTATTTTCTTTTAGACAGTTATCTATTTTTATCAAAATGCAAAGTTATTATTAAAATCACTAAATTGTAATGAAATTATCTAATTCTAAAATATGGTATACCCCAACGTTTGACATTCTTATTCATCTTCATATGTGTATGCATATATAATCTCTGTTTGAAAAACCATATTGTGAAGAATATTTGAAATGAAGTTTGTGTTTGCTAATAAATAAAAGAAAGAATGTTATTCATCTACTTTCTCAATAAGAATTTCTATATACTCCCTCTCCCCACCTTTCCAGGTTCCAGGGGGAATTTCAATAAAACTTTATTACTGTTGAATGTATTATGTAATAAAAAGCTATTGTAAACTACTTTTAAATAGTAACTTTTTTTTTTTTATTTTATTTGAATAAACCGATATTTTATTGACTTCTATTCATTTTTATCAATAAAGTATGCGAAAAATAAATTTAACCAGTTTTGTATATTACTCCAAATAAAATTCTAAAAATGAAATTTTTTTACATTGATAACGATATCATTATTGGGAGAGGGGGGGGGGTTTCGAAGGATGATATAATATTTGATATCGAAAGGGGCAGAAGGGTCCAAAATTACCAAAAAGTTGAAAATGCTATATTTGCACAGCCCCTTATCACGGTATCCTGTTAGTATGGAACATAAAAGCAGAGGTGCGAGGGACCTGCGTAGAAATAGCCGCACGTCCCGCAAACTTTACGATCTTTTAACGCCGCTCGTAGAGAAAGAATCATGCCCGACCAGAGGACATATTTTCTTGTCCGAGTCAAGTCGGGCTTGTAGCGGGCGTTTGTCAAGCGATAATGGCTGACAAGAGGCTGTAAATTTAAAGACGTACAACACAGACACTTGTTCCGCTTTCTGTCCTCTCCTCCCCCCCATCTTTTTTTTTTTTTACGCGACCAGTTGCGATATTTTAGAAGGTCAATTGCTGCCAAGTGAGGCCAAAAAGTTGCTAGATTCTTTTAAAAACAAATAAACTTATGAAACATACCAAAGAGGCACCTTTACTCATGTGAAAACTCTCGCTTGCTTATGTGAAGGGTGCTAGTTTTTCAGCAACCGAATTCCCCTCGGTAATATTAAGAAGCTACTTCAATCAAACGAAAAAATACGTTCGCTAATGTTAATTCTATAGAAGAAATTTACAAACATATCTCGATGACATCTTAACACCTTTTAATGATTTTTTTGCCATTGGATAGCTGAAATAGATCTGAATGCAGGCTGTTTTTTACATTTTCGATTTCGTTTACAGGTATTTTTGACGAGGACGCTTTCATTTTCGGAACCAGTTTGGATAGCTGATAGGATTAAAATACCCTCATAAAAAATATCTGCAACCAAATTCGAATAAGTGAAAAACGGCCTGCATTCAGATTCATCTCATCTGTCCAATGCAACAAAAATCATTTAAAAATATTGAAATGCAACCGAGATATCTTTATAATTTTCTTCCATAGGATTAGCATTAGTGAACGGATCTTTTCATTTGACTGAAGTAGCACCTTAAAGGCGCATTCCGATCCAAACTGCCTTTTTTCAGATTTATTTTTAGATTCATTTTTGCTCTCAAAGGTACCAAACTTTCGAATTCTCTTATTTAGGAACTATACAAGGTGCCGTGATTATCAATTCCTTGATAAATGCAGAAAATGTTGCAAAAAATGCTGTCAAAAACGGCGTTTTGGACCCAGTTTTCCGAAGCGGGAGGTCTGCGATCGAAAAAACTGGTCACGCTGAGAAAATAATTGCTTATAAACCAAATTCTAATTAAATCAGCGAAAATGACATCACACGGCACCTTGTACGTCACTTCCAAAATCCCCTCAGCAAGTTTCATTTGTTCTACTTTTAAACATGCGTCTGAAATTGTATCGGAAAATTTCGAGCTGTTGAAGGTGGAAAATCATTTTTTCGAATACACCCTTAAAGACGTTACAACCCAGCCACTTGTTTCGCTTTCTGTCCCCCTCTCCCCGCTTTATTTTTACGCGACCAGTTGCGATATTTCAGAAGGTCAATTGATGCCAAGTGAGCGAAAGGCACTATGAGATCAAAAAATTCTATAGGTTCTTTTAAAAACGAATAGAGTTATGAGAGATCAAAGAGGCTAGTTTACTCATCTGAAAATACTTGCTTCCTCATATCAAGTATCGTTGGAGAGATTATTTTTAACTCACAAGCTGTCAAAGACTGAAAAAGCTAATGTGCCCGTAGTTTATGTATGTATGTACGTATGTATGCATGTACGTAACGCGAGAACTCATGATAAAAATATCCGATTTGTTTCAAATTTTGGATATAAGTTTATCCTGATAAAGCACTTCTGTGCTTAGTTTTTAGAGTTTATTGGATAAGTGTAAGGAAGGGGGCGTAGTCTAATCCCCCCCCCACTTAATTTACAAAAATGGGTTTTTCATACAGAATTATCAGATTTCACTCAAATTTTTGATACATGATCATTCTGATAAAATGCCTTCAAAATTAGTTTTGGATGTTCTGTTGTTAAGTATAAAGGGCAAGGAATGGGGCGAACCCCCTTAATTTAGGTAAATGAACTTTTCCGGCTGAATTTAACAATTTGCTTCAATTTCAGGATATAGGTTCATTCTGATAAGGCACAACCCTGATTAGTTTTGAGGGTTCTTCAGTTAAGTATAAAGGGAGGACGGGCGATGATCTTACTTAAATTAAATAAATTAGTTTTATGCAGAATTGTCCGATTTGCTTCAAATTTTCAATAAGGGTTCTTTCTGATAAAGCGAATCCCTGAATATTTTAGGGGGGGGGGGTTAAAGATTAAGTATAAAGTAGGGAACAGGGGACAACTCTTCTTAAATTACATAAATGAGTGTTTATGCAGAATATCTTGCTTCGAATTTTAGATACAGGTTTATTATATGATAAGGCGTATCACTGATTAGTTTTGTGGGTTCAATGATTAAGTATATAGAGAGGAAATGAAGGGAGGGGGGTATTTGGGATTATAATGGAAGGAGGGGATTAATCCCACCCCCCCTCATATTTCATAAATGGGTTTTCATTCGGAATTATCCGATTTGCATTGAAATTTTAATGCTGATTTATTTTGATAAAACGCATTCCTGATTAGTTTTGGGTGTTCTGTGATTAAGTGTAAGAGAAAGGAGGAACGATGGAGCTAATAGCACCTTAAATTTTTTATCGAAGGGCATTATTTGAAAAAAAAAAGGCTGCAATATATAATCGTGTGTGCATAGCTTGTGACTCAATGCCAACAATTTAACTTGGCAGTATTCTTTCTATTTTTAAATAATTCGTTTGCATCGAGAAAAATGATTAAACCGACATAGCTTAACCCTTTCCGGCACACTGTGCCCGGTCCGGGATATCTAATTTTAATTCCAAACTTGCAAACGGCACCAATAATATTTCAGTAAAATTTTCTTCTTAAAATGAAAGCTAAAATTAAGGAACTCAAAATATCTAAAAAAGCTGTTTGCAAATTCCGGTGGCAATCGATAATTACTCATTTTACTACAAAATTTGCCCGTGCCGGAAAGGGTTAAGGCTGTTCTCAACTGCTTTGCACAACAAGCGCAAATCGTTTTGACACATTCACAAATTCAATTTTCATCGGAAAGATATAAACATTGGAAGACTTGACTATGGAAGCGGTTTCGAATCAAAGTCAGTTTTCCATTTTAGGATAATAACATTACCTACCGATAATTAAGTTATTTCGATCACGTGATCATGCGATTTTCTCCCTTTCGTCGATTGGTTTTTCTGCTTTCGTCCGAAAATGCAGTTCAAAACGTCCACTTGGATGGCTTGTTCTAAAATATCCATTGCGTATTTTTAAAAAACAGAAAATTGAATGGGATTCCTTAGATTCGGAATAACAACATCTGCTAGTTTCACGCATTTCCAAACAGAAATAGACTAAAACTTTTGTCACAAAAGTTATCCTTTTTGATTTAAGAACACCCTTAATCCGCCAAACTCTCGGACCCGTGCGGTTTTCACAGAGTTTACTGTTTCTCATTTGGAGCTGGAGAAATATGTAACTTCAGTAATGACCCTATTGATCAAAATCCAATGATCCACAGCTTTCGATCACTCGAAATAAGCGTAAATCTTAACCTCCCCCCACCCCCCTACTTCTGTAACATTCCACTCCATACTCTGTTCATTGAGATGCGCGCGCACATGTTGGCTGGCGCGGAGCAAAGGCAATATCTCTCCGTTTCTTTTATCTGATCTCGGTAATGATCGGTTGGATCGCTTGTCAGCCGGGTTGCGGGGTTAACAAGCCAGGTGGCGCCCTTATCGCACCAACCTACCAAACTACCTGGCTGATAGCGGAGCAACATTGACGGGGGAACCAACACCAAATTGAGAATGGAAAACCACTTTCTTTGAAGAAAAGTAAACTACTAGAGGAGCTGCTTTTGACACTTTACTTACCCATCATACGTAGTATAGGGTAAGCCTTGCAATCGTTTTGAAACGTCGAAAAATGTTTTTTGACGGATTGCTACGTTTAAGACGCTAGAGATTACAAAAACATATTTTTAGAAAAATAAATCGCCGTCTGTCTGCGTCTCTGCACTGTAAAAAAAAAAATTCAAGAGGTTACTAAAATTTTTTTAGTAAATATGTATTCCACAGAATTTTTTAGTCAACCATTACAAGCTTTTTTTTTTGCAAGTGAGACAAACATTTCTTTTGTAAACTGAACAAAAGAATATTTTGTATAACTAACTTAAAACTTTTTAGTATGAGCCACCAAGCAAATTTTAGTAATAGCTCCAAAATTATTTTTAGTTAATTAAAAATTGTATTTAGACTTCTGAAGCGGAAGATTTTCGGCAAAGTCGCAATAGATGGCAGCACCAAACATTGCTGCCTGCTCTATTTTGACATGTTTCTAAAGGGGAGGGAAAGTCCAGACATCATTACCCATGGTAACTGCTACGACAGGATTTTCATAATCCCTTTATTTAACGCGTACTTACATTGCATACATTCGGTGCGTATTTGCTGGCGTCCAGCATCGAACCCGGGTACTTTCAGCCTGGAGTTCGGTGCTATGACCACTAGACTATCACGGCCACACCAAGTGAGTTTTAGTAATAGCTATTAAAAATGTAAAACTATTAACTCAATTCATTGCTAGCTTTTTTCTACTAATTCTCACAGATTCCTTGTAACAGAGTAAGATTACAAAAAATTTTTTAGTAATTACAAGGATCACTGAAATTTTTTTAGTAGATCGACCGTTTTTTTTTTTTTTTTTTTTTTTTTTTTTTTTTTTTTTGTACAGTGTGTATGTCCGTAAACGCTCTATCTTTTGAAAAAATTGAGATAGAGACTTGAAATTTTGAATGTACTTTGTATTACCGTCTTCGTCGGAGACCCGTACTTACATCCCAAACAGTAAGACTCTCTTGCGAGACAGCGCTGTTGCTGATAAGCAACCACGAATAGCGTCAAAATTCTTTACCTACGTCCCGAATGGCTCGGACTCTAAATAGGAAGGGGAAAAAACAAAAAAAAAAGAGAAATTGAAACCGAACAAATTTAAAGAAAAACTAGTTGTTGGGGGCCACCGTAATACTTACCCATCATGGATATGCATTAAGGGTGTATTCGAAAAAACGCTTTTCCACCTTCAACAGCTCGAAATTATCCGATACAATTTCAGGCTAATTTTTAAAGGTAAACACATGAAACTTGGTGAGGGGATTTTTGAAGTGACGTACAAGGTACCGTGTGATGTTATTTTTCGCTGATTCAATTACAAATTGATTTATAAGCAATTATTTTCTCAGCGTGACCCTTTTTTTCGTTTCCGGATCTCCCGCATCGGAAAATTTGGACCAAAATGCCGTTTTTGATTGCTTTTTTTTGCAACATTTTCTGCCTTTGCAAAGAATCGACAATTATGGCACCTTGTGTAGTTTCTAAATAAGATAATTTGAAAGTTTGGTGCATTTGAGAGCCAAAATAAATTAAAAAATAAAACGGAAAATAAGCAGTTTGAATCGAAATACACCCTTAAACTGTAAAATATGAAAATAAAACCTGTGTAAAATATTCATAAAATGCACTGCAATTCCAAAATAAAATTTAAACGCAAATTTAAATAGTTTTAATATACATAGTCATGCTCTATCAATGAATGGCTGATGAGCCAAATTCGACAAATTATACAACAAGAATAACTACTCAAGTAGTACTGAATGGCGAAAAAGAAACATCCTTATAACTCCAAAAATAATAATCATATTAACTAAGAATTTACTGTGTCGGATGAAGCGTCTCATTTCCAATTAAAATATAGCTTTGAATTGAAATTTGAATGAAATGCAGGGTCACGAAAAATCGAAGAATGTGGAAAACAGGATTACACATATCTCGGCAATCAATAATTCGATCGACTTCGTTCTTTATGCAAAATGTGTGTTATTTTATTGCTTTTTATATCCACTCTCTAAAATAAAAAAATTCGAAAATTTTTATACATCTTTCATCAAAACGAATTTTTCGAGAGTCCGAAAAAAATAGTTCCGGATCATCGAGGTTACTGATATTAAATAGGGTTCGTCCCATTCTTACATAGTAAGTGCACACAAAATTTCAAGTCTCTATCTCAATTTGTTCGGGAGACAGAGCGTTTATAGACAGACAGACAGACGCCAAAAAATTTTTTTTCAAAAAAATATGTTTTTCGGAATCTTCACTATCTGAAACGTGTAAATCAGTCAAGAATTTTTTTTTTCGATTTACAAAACGGTTGCAAGATTCACCCTATACTACGTATGATAGGTAAGTAATCAGGCAAATTAAAGACACTGAAAAAAGATTAGTGGGTGGGTGGGGCGATGAAACTACCGATCGCCCCTGCCTAATCCCGAATATGTTTGTCTAATTAATATTATTGAAAAGAGAAAGAAAATAATGATATTTGAAAGTTAGGAAATAGTGAAATTAAATGTGAAAAAAGTAGACTATTTTTTAGTTAAGTAAAATAATTAAAATACAATATTTTATAAAATTCAAGTATTTCTTCTTCAATTGGACCACAAGTTTTCATCTCTTAAGCAAATCCACAATTTTATTTCATTTTATTTTATTTTTTATTTTTTAAATCTCTTTAGATCTGAGTCTTAATATCAAACATTTTCAAAATAAAATAATAATAACATAAAATAATGAGGGAAAAAAAAAACTGTTTTTAAGTTCTTTTCGGCGCTGCTTGTCTTCGTTCAAAAAACAACCTGAATATTTTTCGCAAAATATCTCTTTTGTAGTAAAAACGAAATTCTTCCAGAGTGTACATTATTAAAAGAGTATTTCAGCTCTAGAATTTTTTATCAAAACGAGTCTTGAATTATTGAAAAGCTGAAAAATTAAAAATACATTTACCTTTTTGAAGTGATATTCTAATGCTGTTCATTTTGTTCCCGCAAACACTTTCAGCAGAAATATCTTGCCAAAGGACACAGAAGGCGTGCCTTCAAGCTCGAGTTCTCTTAAAGAGTTTTTTCTTAAAGAGAATTAAAAATGTAGAAGTAACTGACAAAGCGAGAGGAATAAATTTAAAATAAATCAGGTGTGTGATCAATACCGCTCTTTTTAGGTGCGTTCGTAATTATGTAAATACGTAGCACCTATTGTTGTCGCTCATTCCGTCCGTCTGTCTGTCCGTCCGCATATAACAACGCAAAAACAACCCAACCGAATCGTTTGAAGTTTAAAATACATAATTATACCATAATTTTGTCGAGCCATTTCAAATTTTATGAAAATCGGATGGATAAATCAATTACAGGGACAATCAAAAGGATTCCGTTACATTACGGCCAATGGTGAAAAAAGTTTCAAATGCATTTTAATCGTTTGAAATTTAAAATACGCAATTATTAAATAATTTTGTCGAGTTATTTCAAATTTTATGAAAATCGGATGCATAGATCAATTACAGGGACAATCAAAAGGATTCCATTACATTACGGTCAATGGGGAAAAAGTTTAAAATGCATTATAATGGTGTTACACTCGTTCGAACATATTAGAATCTACATGAATCTATGAAGTATATACTAAAATATACATTTTGTACAATCTGTGATGCAAAGAATATTTATTATTAAATTACAGGGCCACACAAATGTATTCCACTACATAATCATATACGGGGAAACATTGTTTGGGGCGTGTTTTAATTATATTAAACTACTTCACATTTTATGGATAAGATATACGTTGCTGAGGTGTTATAAAAATTACCCCCTGCATATTTACAGGAACACAAAGATTTCGACCACTTTACTGTATCCGAAGTACGCTCAACTATATCAGCAAGATCTGAATATTTTAAAAACTTCTTTATCGTACGAACACACCTCATTTGCTACGCTTCACGTGCAATTTCCAACTTGTTAGTTTATTAGTCCGAAGCGCAAAAAATAGGCGCGAACGCTTTGATATGTGTATAATTTTGAATATGAAACAATGAGAGCGAAAAGATTATGTAATAAGTTCTAATAGAAACAGAATATCAGCAAAGAATTTTTTTTTTTTTACTTTCTTTTATCTTTACAAGAAAAAGTATTGGATTCACAAAATCTTTTCAGTACTACTTGGTTATCCCGTCGACCAAAAATCTATCGCCAAAGTATAAGATTAAATGTCAATAATGGTTGATTGTAAATGTCACATTTTCTTAACAAAACAGATTATGCGGGTTAGTCATAAAATAATTTTTATTTCGATGATTTATTTGTATTTTTAATTAATGCTATACTAATTTTTTTATGCCTCCCTTTATTTGTGATAAAAATTATGTCAATTTGTATAATTTGGCGAAATAGCTAATTTGACAAAATTGGTCGACGGGATAACCAAGTAGTACCAAATTTTCGAATTCCGGGCTTTGACGGATTTACACGCTTTAGGAGTCAAAGATTCCAAAAACGATTTTTTTTTTTTTTTTTTTTTTTTTTTTTTTTTTTTTTTTTTTCACAAAATATCTGTCTGTGAATCTTTCTGTATGTCTGTCAGTATGTGACATAAATTGTGTGGGCGCTCTATCTCAAGAACTAATGCACGGAATTTCACAAAACTTGAGATTCAGTTAGACCTTGATATGAATTAGATCTGATTAGATTTCGGTGTATTTCGCCCAACAGGTGGCGTTGTCATGCTATCTTTTTATGTCTTTTCTACTGAACTACTTTTCTATCTTATGCTTATTATAACGATCTCCAAATAATCAGACTTTTTTCGTTATTGGGAATGAATACAAATACCTGCCTTATATCAAAGCGAAAAACCAATCATCAACACGGAAATTACCTTTTCATCTACTGAAAAACGCGGATGAAACAAATCGCTGCGTTATGATTCTTTTTTTCTTAATGTTAGGAGGAACAACGAGAATAAACTAGAGAAAAATAATAAAAAAGAGGAATTTTGAAGATGAATAGTATTAAAACAATCCCGAACTGTGCCAAAAACTAATGATGTCGAGGAATGCTGGAATATTTTCAATCATTCATTTCATTGGTTACTGTATTGAATTTATTTTACTGTCTTTAAAGATTTTACACAGTCAAAAATTGGGGTTTTTTGTACAATTACTTTATTTTTCTAATAAAATACTCGCAGTTGATTTTTTCCACGTTTTTATTAGCTTTTCAACTTAATGATGCATATTAAAAGGAAAAAAAGTTTCCTTTATTTTGAAGTTACCAAAAAAAAAAAAAAAAAAAAAGAAAGAAAGAAAAAAGAAAAAGAAAAAAAGAAAAGAAAAAAAAATAAATAATAGTTTTTCCTGTCCTTATAGTTGTTACACGCAATTGGAATATAAATACACTAAATGTTTTGTGAAATATGAGTAGCCATATGAAAAACTTTTAAGTGTCATTTTTGTTATTTTCTAAGCGACAACCTTAATATTTTCTCGCGTTTGCAAAACGACTTTTAATTTTCTTGTATCTCTTACCCATTTTGATGCTACTCTGTTATCCCGTCGACCCATTTCGCCAAATTACACAAATCGCCAAACTAATAGCCAAATTATACATGTTGACATAATTTTTATTTTAAATAACGAAAAAACAAATAATTAGTGGAATATTAATAAAAAGTCGTGAACACTCTCAAAAAAACTTCCGTCTTTTCACAGAAAATGTACTGGCAGCACTGCGGCCAGAAATTGTCTGTAGATTGACGATTTTCCGTTTATTTTTTTCTCCGTCAAAAGAGGAAAAATATCCGTCACTTGAAAAAAATCAACGCGGAAGAGGTGGGGATCGAACTCACGACCCTAACATTACAAGATCAACGCTCATCCTCGGCGCCACGATTGCTCTTGAACATTTTGCTTTAAAACAGAAGCGTTCATTTCAAATGGGTGTGGTTTGGTGTATTTCGTTAAAAAGCTTTTAATTTTGCAGTTAATCTCGGAAAGATTTCATCTTTAATGAAACTGTGGCTGGGTTTTTTTTACGTTTAATATTAATATAGTATAAAAATGTGAATTTTAAATATATTACGTAGATTGTTAGAAAAAAAAACATGGATGTGTTATTTTTTTTTTAATAATATCAGACCTTTTTTCCGCTCACCATAAAGAAAGTAATTGTAATTTATTTTTAAATTCGAAAACATTTTTGTCTTTTAAAACTAAATTAGACATTTTAATCGATAGAATATTTTTGTTTTTCATTTTGAGAATAAATTCGAATTTATTACTAACAGACCCAATGCGCATGCGTCCTAGATATAAACGGAATCGTTTCCTCATTTTTCGACTTTCGGAATGAACTCACAGAACAAATAGGTTTTCTGGGAGAACAGAAGTTATTTGTGAAAAAATAACGATAACTTAGTGTATATTGACGAATTTTTCTGACAGTGAATGTGGCATTCACGATCATCCATTATTGGCATTTAATCTTATAGTTTGGCGATAATTTATTGGTCGACGAGATAACCTAGTAGTACCCACATTATTTATTTATTTATTTATTTATTTATTTATTTTAAAGCCGATTTTTTTTATTAAACACTTTCTTTATGCGGTTTTCTTTTCCTCTCCCTTTTATGTTAATCTTTTTTATATTATTTATAATTGTTCAAAAACACAATCTCGCCTTTTTTCATAAAACATTCATGCCATATAACTAATCAAAAAAAAAAAAAAAAAAAAAAAAAAAAAAAAAAAAAAAAAAAACAGAAAAAGTACAAAAATTTGAATAAGGCTCTTTGAAGTGAATTTGTGTCACAGGTTTTTCGCACAAAAGTTTCTACAAATTTCGGTCTTATATAACACCAAAATTCCACTCAAATAAGGCTCAGGTTTTTTCTTTTTTGTCTGGAAGATAATTAAAAATTTATAAAAGAGCGAAACCCGTTATGTGCGCGCGTTCAGTCGAGATAAATAGTTTTTACACAAAAAAGACAAAATGGAAGCAAATCGGCACAAATCAAAGGAAACCGAGTTGAGTTGTACAGCTTATGATTCAAAGGCAGAAAAAAAAGGGGGGGGGATGTAAGTTGAGACAACCAAAAATGAAACAAAAAAAGGAAAGGTGCAAAGTAAATTCGCTCTTAATTCGAATTTTCTTGTAAAGGAAACTGTTTTCTTTCATTTAAATCGGAAGTTGAAACAGGCGCACCGACAAGGAATTCAAGTTAAATAAATGCAAATATATATATATATATATATATATATATATATATATATATATATATATATATATATATATATATATATATTTTTTTTTTTTTTTTTTTTTTTTTTTTTTTCAGAGGGGACGCAATGGTTCTTTGAATGGCCTGTCTTATTAGATTTAAGCAGGGCGCAAAAGTTGAGGATTTGAGATCGAAAAGTCCCGTGTCATTTGCATTTAAAAATTTACAAACTTTTGACTAGCGAATCGTATAGTTTCTGAATTTGTTTCTTGTAAGTAAAAAGAAACCTCTCCGAAGCAAGTAAAAGTGCGACAAAACTAATAAATCACGAATATTTATCGTGGTATTCTAAGTGTTCCTTCAGCACAGCTTCTTAGCGTGACCCTTTATTTCGTTCACAGATCTCCCGCTTCGGAAAAATCGGTTCAAAATGCAGTTTTTGATTGCTTTTTTTGTGCAATACTTTCTGACTTTTATCAAAGAATCGGCCCTCACGGCACCTTGTGTCCTTTCGAAATAAAGCAATTCGTCAATTGGATGGATTTGAGAGCAAATAAAGAATATTGCCCAGTTAAACTGATGGCATTGAGCTCACAGGCTACGCATACTGATTGTACATTGCAGCCTTATATTTTCTAGAGTTAATTCCGTTCGAAAAAAAAATTTAACAATGGGAAACAGCTCTCCCCCCCCTTTTTTTTAATACTTGATGATTGAACCTCCTAAACTTATCAAGGCCATGCTTTATCATATTAAAAAATCTATATCCAAAATTCAGAGCAAATCTGATAATTCTTAATAAAAACCCATTTAGCATTTATATAATTTAAGAAGAGTTATCCCCCTCTTTTATACTTAACCATTAAACTTCCAAAACTATTCAGAGATTTTAACCAAATCTGACAATTCTGCTCGAAAAACCCATTTATATAAATTAAGGGGAGGGGCATTAGAACCCCCGTTCCCCCTGTTTATATTTATTCAGTGAACGCCTAATAGCTGTCACGGAATTGTCCCATCAGAATGATCCTATGTCTAAATTTTGAAGGAAAACTTAATTCTGCATGAAAAACCCATTTATATCAATTAAGGGGAGGGGCATGATCCCCCCGTTCCCCCTCTTATACATATCGAACGAACTCCAAAAACTAATCAGTGAAGCGCCTTATCAGGATATACCTATGTACAAAATTTCAAGTGGATCGGATATTTTTATCATGAGTTATCGCGTTACGTACGAACATACATACAGAACGGGCGAGCACATAAGCTCTCAGGCTATGATAGCCTGCGAGCTAAAAATGAATTCAAAAATAAATCGGAAAATAAGCAGTTTGAATCGAAATACACCCTTAAAAATATCTGCATCAGTGCATTTTATCAAATATTTCTCTATAATATGACACCAATTTTCACATTTTTGTCTGCAGTAGTTTTCTTAATAATAGCGAAGAAAGACCTATAGTTACAAAAAAAAAATCCAATGTCAGCGGCGGTAACAGCGTCCGTTACTTTTTTTTTTACAAAATCCTCACGATCGTGCGGGCTGGGTCTTAAAGAGTTAAATGTTCTTTCTAAATATGAAAAAAAGGTTTTTTTTTTCCGAGTTACAGTAGAACCCCGCTAATTCGGACCCCGATAATCCGAATCTCCGGATAATTCGCATCGGTTTGGTAATTTTTAGGTGCGTTCGTAATTATATAATACGTAGCACCTATAGTGGTCGTTCAGTCCGTCCGTCTGTCCGTCCGTCTGTCCGTCCGTCCGTCTGTCCGCATATAACAACGCAAAAACTACCCAACCGAATCGTTTGAAATTTAAAATACATAATTATTACATAATTTTGTCGAGTCATTTCAAATTTTATGAAATTCGGATGCATAGATCAATTACAGGGGCAATCAAAAGTATTCCATTACATTACGGTCAATGGGGAAAAAAGTTTCAAATGCATTTTAATCGTTTGAAATTTAAAATACGCAATTATTACATAATTCTGTCGAGTTATTTCACATTTTTTGATAATCGTGTGCATAGATCAATTACAGGGGCAATCAAAAGTATTCCATTACATTACGGTCAATGGGGAAAAAAGTTTCAAATGCATTTTAATCGTTTGAAATTTAAAATACGCAATTATTACATAATTATGTCGAGTTATTTCAAATTTTTTGATAATCGTGTGCATAGATCAATTACAGGGGCAATCAAAAGTATTCCATTACATTACGGTCAATGGGGAAAAAAGTTTCAAATGCATTTTAATCGTTTGAAATTTAAAATACGCAATTATTACCCAATTATGTCGAGTTATTTCATATTTTTTTGATAATCGTGTGCATAGATCAATTACAGGGGCAATCAAAAGTATTCCATTACATTATGGTCAATGGGGAAAAAGTTTCAAATATATTCTATACGTTTGAAATTTAAAATACATAATTATTACATAATTGTGTCTAGTTATTTCAAATTTTATGAAAATCGGATGCATAGATCAATTACAGGGACAATAAAAAGTATTCCGTTACATTACGGTCAATGGGAAAAATGTTTCAAATGCATTTTAATCGTGTTACACACATGCGAACTTTATAAAATTTATATGCAACTATAAAGTACATATTATAATATACATCTTACATAATTTGTGGTGCAAAGAACATTTGTTATTGATTGACAAGGCCACACAAAAGTATTCCATTACATAATGGTATAGGAAGAGCATTGTTTGATGAGCGTTTTAATTGTAATTCACTATTTACAATTTTATGAGATTGATAAATGAAAGTAATATTTTTAAAACTTCGTTATCGTACGAACGCACCTCATTTGCTACGCTTCACGTGCAATTTCCAACTTGTTTTTTTCAAGTTTGAGAAGCGATTGGCTAATTTCCATAACATTAACTTGTTTCATCGTCGTATTCTAAATAAGAAAACTTTTTCTGGCATATTTTCGGAATAATTAAGCAAAGTAGACATTATTACTGTCTGCAAATATTCAATAAGTTTAACATAAAGGTGATTTTCAGTTAATATGTTATATTTTATTTCATTTTTTTCTAATTCTCCGGATATTCCGAATTTTCGATAATTCGGATTGGGTCCGGTCCCAATTAATCCGAATTATCGGGGTTTTACTGTATTTTCAATTTACATGTTCTAAAAACTAGCACCGTTTTCTTACTAATTTTACATTAAAAAAATAAAAATGGAATATTGGATCAATCTTTCACTAACTGAAGGGATATAAAAGAAAAAAAAAAGTACAAACATTTAGACTCGAATTAAAAGTCCATCCACACTAAATCACATCTGAAAAAAAAAAAAAAAAAAAAGAAAAAAAAGAAAGAAAAAAAAATACCATTTCCTGCAGTGAGATGAAAATTTGTTTTTCTTTCTACTTAGGGCCTTAAATCTTTAGGAAAATAATAAAAAATCCCACCTCTTCACCAGGAATCTTAAATCAATTTAATTGTTCATTACTCCCTAATTTCTGCCATCCATCTTGGTTATGTTAAAAAATAAGCGCTGATTTTCTTTCCCTTTTCATCGTTAATCCAAATTTATTAAATTAGCGCAAGGGGCCATTTTTTTTTTTTACATACCAAGAGTCACGTTCATTTTTTGCATAATTTAATTAACCTTCGCAAAAAAGGATTTTTTTTTCCTTTCTTTAACTTTGTTTATAAGAAACTCGAAAAAAGTTTTTCTTTTTTCAGCATAGTGTCTAATTTTTTTTTTTTTTTACCTTTTCCAAATATGTGAGCAAAACTTTCACTTCCAAGTGCAAAGCGAACGTTTTTTTCCCCCGTAATTTTTTCAGTTTTGTGGCATATTTAACCTTTTGAGCTATTAACAGTTTTCAGGGGGAAGGATTAAACCTTTTTTAGGACTGCAATTAAATGATTTATTTGTGTTGCTAATTCGATTTAATACCGTTTAGTTTCGTAATCATTTGGTACTACTTGGTTAACCCGTCGATTAAAAAACTTTCGCCAAACTGTAAGATTAAATGGGAATAATATCACACTGAATGACATTCAATACGATTCATATATATAAAACATGACTAAGTGATTTTTATTTAGATTTTTTGTTTCTATTTTTATTAATATTTTACTAATTATTTTTTTATGTTTTGTTTTGTTATTTAAAATAAAAATTATGTCAATGTGTATAATTTGGCTATTAGTTTGGCGATTTGTAAAATTTGGCGAAATTGGTCGACAAAATAACCAAGCAATACTTTTTTTTTTTTTTTAGCGGAATTGAATTTTTTATAGGCCTATCCTACTACATACGTTTTAGATTTTCAAGAAATGTTACTTAGAATTAATGAGCAAGACAACAGCCCCCCTTTTTTTTTTTCCAGGAATGCTTCTAGATTTTTTTTATTTTTATATTTATTTATTTATTTTTACAGAGAGGTTTCTGGCTTTAATAAGCGGTTGACTAATTAAAATTATTGTTGATTAATATTATTTTATTTTATTTATTGTATTTTGAATGTAAATCATGTTCTACGTATTTAAATTAAAGAAATGTTTTTCATTTTTTTTTAAATACCAGAGACACGTTTATTTTTTGCATAATTTAATTAACCTTTGCAAAAAGCAGAATTTTTTTTCTCCTGGCTTTAACCTTATTTGTAAGAAGCTCGAAAAAGTTTTTCTTTTTTCAACATCGTGTCTAATTTTTTTCCTTAACCTTTAACAAATATGGTAGCAAAATTTTAACTTCCGAGCGCTAAGCGAACTTTTTTTTTCTTTCTTTTTTTTTCCTATTGTCGCACAGCTAAAAATTTGAGCTATTAACCGTTCCCAGGGGGTAGGGAGGAGAGGATTTGTAATATTAAACCTTATTAGAACCGCAATTAAATGATTTATTTTTTCTCCGTCCGATTGTTGGAGATGGTAACCTTTCCTCTCTTTATGGTAACCCATATGGCGATGCATAGACGGAGCCCTTTCCTGATTGGTCTATTCGACTCATGGAAGGAGTGGACAACCCGGATTCGTTAGTTCCGGAAATCTTCCACATCAGCATCATTCCAGGAGTCATTCCTTTTAAGGCTAGTTTTTTTTACTATAGAAGGATTTATTGTATTTTGAATGTAAATCATGTTTTACGTATTTTAAATTAGAAATATGTTTTTCTAATCTTAATGTTTCGAACGAGCTATTATATTTATGTAATAATAAAATTTTCGCCTCAATTTTAAATTAATTATATCCAAATTCTTATAATATTTGACTTTTTCCCTGTCTTTTTATAATATTTTAACATATTTACTTTAATTCCATGTCTTTAATCAACGTTTTCTTTATTCTATTTTGTTCTAAAAAATATTAATCTTTCAAAGAAATTCTTATCTCAAAATCCCTTTACTTAAATTCATTCTTTTATCTGCTGCATAATATCTTTGCATTCTAAAAAAATATTTGATTACCTACAATTCTAGAACTGGACTCTAGAAACGGATTGCATCAGATAATCTTTCGCCAGTGTGAGAATACTCTTTTTCTTTTTCGCGGGTAAAATTTTCGTATTGGTTGAAATCCCTATTTCTAAATAGTAATTGTCAACTTAGAGCTTAGCCATATAATTCTGTATTCTTTCCTGGACTCAAAATCATTTAGTCGATAAATTAAAAAAAAGTCACCCGGTTTTACAGCAGACTCAGACGTTCTTACTTTACTTTATTTTTTTATTATTTTTTCGTTTTTAATGAAAAAATGACAACAAAAAGATATAGTAAATCTATTTTTTACTTACTTATTTTTAATAGAAATGGAGTACTTATTACAAAAAACAGTACATATTAAAAACTACAAAAAAATTATTATCTCAAAAATAAATTGAGATACAGCTTTCCAAATAAATTTTACTTAAAAACACATTCTTTTTTTCATTGTGAGGCGTAAAAATTTTAAATATGCAATGTTTAGAAGTTTAAAAATTTGTAGTAGCAAAAATTTCATTCGCAAAGTCATGTATGCGTTATGCACAGATACGTTTGGCTTTTTATAATATACAAGGTATAGCCCGTCGAGTTTCGACGAAAAAAAATTTTTTAGAAGGAACTGTTTCATTGATTTATAATAAACCTACAAAACTAATTACAATAAAAAAATTCATTGTTTTTATAATTGTACCATTTAGCAGTCTGTACCTATTTTAGTACATATTTTTAGTATAATGGGAATATTTCGTTACTTCGTTAAGGTACGAACGCACCTCATTTGCTACGCTTGACGTGCCATTTCCAACTTGTTACATTAATTTTTTTAAATATTAATAATAACTGTTCAAAAGCACATTCGCTGGATTTCTTATAAAACATTCATATTGTATATCAAAAGAGGAAAATTTTTTCAACGGTGATTAAAAAAAAAAAAAAAGAAAAAAGCACGTTTGAAGTTTTTAAAAATAAATGACTAAATTATTAAAATGCAACAACATAAAAAGTACAAAATTTTAAACAAGCTTCTTTGAAGTGAATTTATGTCACAGGCCATGAAGGTTTTTCACGCAAAAGTTTCTACAAGTCTCGCGCTATATAACACCGAAATTCCACTCAAATAAAGCTCAAGTTTTTCTTTAAATTTTCAAAGAAAATTAAAAATTTATAAAAGAGCGAAACGGATTACGCGCGTGTTGAGTCGAGATAAGTTGTTTTTACACCAAGAAAGGCGAAATGGAAATCAAAGGAAGCCGTGTTGAGTTGTACAGCTTATGATTCAAAGGCAGAAAAAAAGGGAGGGGGATGTAAGTTGAGACAACTAAAAATGAAACAAAAAAAGAAAGGTGTAAAGAAAAGTCGCTCTCATTTCGAATTTGTTTGTAAAAGAAACTGTTTTCTTTCACTTAAATAGTAAGTTGAAACAGGAAAACTGGTGAGGAATTCCGGAACAGATGTCGTATCTTCCCTCGAACCGCCATCTTGTTTCCCTATTATTTCTCACAAATTATTATTTATTTATTTATTTATTTTGCAATTATTTTTTAAGGAAACATAAAATAAATATTTTTAACATTTATGCACAGTAAAAAAAATTGGGTACTACTTGGTTATCACGTCGACCAATTTCGCCAAATTGTACAAATCGCCAAACTTATAGCCAAATTACACATATTGACGTAATTTTTATTTTAAATAACGAAAAATAAATAATTAGTAGAATATTAGTAAAAATAAAAAGTCGAAATAAGGTACTTCTAGGTTATCCCGTCGACCAAAAAATTATCGCCAAGCTACAAGATTAAATGCCAATAATGGAGGATCGTGAATGTCACATTCAATGACATTAAATGCGATTCACGTGTTTAAAATGTCAATGAGTGATTTTTATTTCGACTTTTTATTAATATTTTTATTAATATTCTACTAATTATTTGTTTTTTCGTTATTTAAAATAAAAATTATGTCAACATGTATAATTTGGCGATTTGTATATTTTGGCGAGATTGGTCGACGGGATAACCTAGAAGTACCCGAAATAAAAATCATTTAATGACGTTTTAAATACGTTTATCGTATTTAATGTTATTGGATGTGACATGCATGATTATCCATTATTGCCATGTAATCTCATGCTTGGCGATAGATTTTTGGTCGACGGGATAACCAAGTAGTACCAAAAATTGTCCTCACTTTACTTGAATATTTAAAAAATAAAACGTATGATTCAACCATTAAATAATAATTTCGGTTGCATTTTGCAGTTTAATGTTAAATAACAATGCATGAAAAACTAGTCGTTGGGGGCCACCTTAATACTTACCCATCATGGATATGTATATGAAAATAAAACATGTGAAAACTATTTATACAATGCATTGCAATTCCAAAACAAAATTTATATATACTGTTAATATACATAGTAATGCTATATTAAAGAACTGCTGATGTACCAATTTCGACAAATTATATAAAACGCCAAACTACTCAAGTAGTACCGAACTGCGTAAAAGAAACATCCTTATAACTCCAAAAATAATAATTCTATTAACTAACAATCAACTGCGTCGGATTAAGCGTCTCATTTTCAATTAAAATATACCTCTTAATTGAAATTTGAATGAAATACAGGGTCATGAAAAATCGAAGAATGTGGAAAACAGGATTACAAATATCTCGGCAACTCATAATCCGATCGACTTCGTTCTATATGCAAAATGTGTGTTATTTTATTCCCTTTTACGTCCATTCCTTGGAACAAAAAAATTCGAAAATTTTCATATACCTTTCATCAGAACGAATTTTTCGAGAGTCCGAAAAAAATAGTTCCGGATAATCGAGGTTGCTCATATTAAATAGGGTTCGTTCCATTCTTACATACTAACTACATACAAAATTTCAAGTCTCTATCTCAATTTGTTCGGGAGATAGAGCGTTTACAGACAGACAGACGGACGGCAAAATTTTTTTTCTAAAAACATGTTTTTCGGTATCTCCAGTGTCTGAAACGTGTAAATCCGTCAATTTTTTTTTTTCGATTTTCAAAACGATTGCAAGACTTACCCTATACTACGTTTGATGGGTAAGTAATAATAGGAAACAAAATGGCAGCTCGCGGGGGGAATTCCAGTTAAATAAATGCATAAAGATTTTTTTTTATTTTTTATTTATTTATTTTATTATTATTTTTTTTTTCCAGGCATAAGTTTTTAGGTGCGTTCGTAGTTATGTAAATACATAGCACCTGTTGTTGTCGTTCAGTCCATCCGTCTGTCCGTCTGTCTGTCTCTCTGTCTGTCCGCATATAACAACGCAAAAACTACCCAACCAAATTCTTTGAAATTTAAAATACATAATTATTGCATAATTTTGTCGAGTCATTTCAAGTTTTATGAAAATCAGATGCATAGATCAATTACAGGGACAATCAAAGATATTCCGTTACATTACGGTCAATGGGGAAAAAAGTTTCAAGTCTATGTTATGTGTTTGAAATTTAAAATACATAATTATTACATAATTTTGTCGAGTTATTTCAAATTTTACGAAAATCGGATGCATAGTTCAACTACAGGGACAATCAAAAGTGTTCCGTTACATTACGGTCAATGGGGAAAATGTTTCAAATGCATTTTAATGATGTTACACTCATTCGAACTTAATAAAATTTATATGCATCTATAAAATACATATTATAATATACATTTTACATAATTTGTGGTGCAAAGAACATTTGTTATTGATTTACAAGACCACACAAAAGTATTCCATTACATAATGGTATAGGGAGAACATTATTTGGTGCACATTTTAATTATAATTATTTACAGTTTTATGAGATTCATACATGAGAGTGATATTTTAAAACTTTGTTATCATACGAACGCACCTCATTTGCTACGCTTCACGTGCAATTTCCAACTTGTTCTTTTTATCAGGATTTATTCAAGGTAATTAAAAATTTATAAAGGAACGACAAGCATTGAGTCGAGATAAATCGTTTTTACACCAAGAAAGGCGAAATGGAAACAAATCGTCTGAAATCAAAGGAAGCAGAGTTGAGTTGTACAGCTTATGATTCAAAGTCAGAAAAAAAAGAGGAGGAAATGTAAATTTTAATTTAGCAGAGACAACCAAAAATGAAACAAAAAAAAAAAAAAAAAAAAAAAAAAAAGAAAAGAAAAGTGCAAAGAAAATTCGCTCTCAATTCGATAAACAGGCAAACTGGCGAGGAATTTTGTTAAATAAATGCGTAAAGATTATTATTATTATTTTTTTTTTTTTCAGAGAGGGCGCAACGGTTCTTTGGATGGCAGTCTTATTAGATTTAAGCAGGGGCGCAAAAGTTGAGAGAACAGAGGCAGGAAAATCCCGTGTCATTTGCATTTAAAAATTTACAAATTTTGGAGAGCGAATCGCACTAGTTTCTGAATTTGTTTCTAAAAAATTAAAGGAAACCGCTGCGAAGAAAGTGAAAGGGCGACAAAACTGAATATTTTTCGTGGTGTTTGGTTAATTTAAAAGGCGATTTTCCAAGAAACTCCAAGAAGCTTGGATTCGCTTGCTAAAAATTGTAAATTTTTAAAATGTAAATTATGCAGCTATTTTTTTTCTTTTGATGTCTGGTTAAACTTTTGCGCTGGGTGTAAATCTAACAAGATTGTATTCAGTGAGCGACGTCCAAGCCGAGAAACTTTTCCTGTGTTACATTATTTAATAGAAATTCACCTGACTGTTTGCTTCGCTGTATTTCTCCTTCGGATTAAATTTTTAAAAAATTGTATTTCTAATAAATTCCACCATCCATTATTTATTTATTTATTTTTATTTTTTTATTATATATATATATTTTTTTTTTTGAGGGGGGGGGGGAGGGTAACATTTTTCAACACAAAGTATTTATGAATTCGGTTTGTCTGTGCGTCTGCATTATGAAATATATGCTGCGTCTGTCTGTCTGCCCGTGATCTACCTTTAGAAAAAGGTGTAACCACGAGATCGAAAATGCGCAAATTTAAGCATCTTTATTTTTACTTTGGTGATAAGCCAGTAAAAGCTATTCCCTCATCGAATTCCTTTTAAAAAAATCCCTTTTTTTTTTTTTTTTTAGTCTTTTTCTTTAGTTTTTTTCTTGTTGTTCATCCTAACAATAAGGAAAAAAAATCATAACACAGCGATTTGTTTAATCCGTGCTTTCCGTATTGATGATTGATTATTCGCTTTGTCATAAGGTTGGTATTTCTATTCATTCGCAATAACGTAAAAATGCCTGATTTTTCAAATATCTCATTTCATTGTATCAAAAAATAAATTTTCTTTAGTAATATTTTGTTTCCGTTGGAAAGTATTTCATAGTCTATGATTAACGCATATCTTCTGTTTCTCGCTGTTTCATATCCAAAATTATACACATAACAGCATTCCCGCCTATTTTTGCGTTTTTGATTCATAGTCTAAAAAAGAGCAGCTTTAATCGCACACCTGATTTATTATAAATTCATTCCTCTCGAGTTGTCACTTGCTTCCACATTTTTAATTCTCTTTAAGAGAATTCGAGCTCGAAGGCACGCCTTCTGTGTCAAATTAGGGGGCGTTGGCAGAATATTTCTGCCGAAAGTATTTGCGTGAAAAAAATGAACGGTGGTAGAGTGTCACTTCAAAAAGGCAAATGTATTTTTAATTTTATAACGTTTCAATAATTCAAAAATCGTTTTGATAAAAAATTCTTGAGCTGAAATATTCTTTTAATTATATAAACTCTGAAAGAATTTCGTTTAACTACAAAAGAGATATTTTGCGAAAAATATTCAAGCTGTTTGTTTGAACGATGACAAACAGTGCCGCAAAAAACTTTAAAATAAGCTTTTTTTTTTTTTTTTTTTTTTTTTTTTTTTTGTGTGTGTGTGTGTTGTTATTTTTTTATTTTGAAAATGTTTGATCTTAGAACTCAGATCTAAAGAGATTTCAAAAAATAATTGTGGATTTGCTGAAGAGATGAAAGCTTATGAAAATGTCATTGGTCCAATTGAAGAAAAAATATTTGTATTTTATAAAATATTGTATTTGAATTATTTTACCTAAATAAAAAATAGTCTAATTTTTTCACTTTTAAGTTTACTATTTTCTCCCCTAAAATATATTTTCTTTCTCTTTTCAATAATCTAATCGTAAACCAGTAAAATAATTTCCCTCATTAAATTCCTTTAAAAATTCCCCTTTTTTTGGTTTTTATCTCTAGTTTGTTCCTCCCAGATAATATCGCTGTGATAATAACACTGTAAAATAAGTATTAGAACATCTTATACTTATACAGCTATCAGAACATCATTTACGGAACTTGTTCTGTTTTGAAAGCAATATAGAAATATTCCGGAAAATTGACGGAAAACTTGCAGGATTTATATGGATTTGTAATCTCAAAATGTAAATTACGGAAATTGTACTGTTTTCTCGGAAAAATGAAACTTTTCCGCAAAATTTTACGGAAAAAATTGTGTGTATTAACGGTATTTTTTTTCTTTTACACTGTAATTCAAATACAGTTTACCTATTGCAAATATTATGTAATGGGACTAAGCTGTAAAATGTTCAATTTGCTATTAAAAAAAAATGACCACGAAATTAAACGGTGTTAAATCGAATTAGCAACACAAATAAATCCTAATTACGGTCCTATTAAGGTTTAGTATAAAAAATCCTTCCCCCTGGAAACTGTTAATAGTTCCAAAGGTTAACTATGCGATGGAAGGAAAAAAACAAGAAAAAAAGAAAGAAAACCCATTCGCTTAGCACTTGGAAGATAAACTTTCGCTCCCATATTTGCCAAACGTTTAGAAAAAAAAAAAAAAAATAGAGACTATGTTAAAAAAAAAAAAAAGACTTTTTTCGAGCTTCTTATAAACAAGGCTAAATTATGCAAAAAATGAACGTGACTCTGGTATTAAAAAAAAATTCCACTTCGTACTAATTTAATAAATTTGGAATAACGATGAAGGGAAAAAAATCACCGCTTATTTTTTAAGATAACCAAGATGGATGGTAGAAATTAGGGGGTAATGAACAATTAAATTAATTTATAGTTTCTGATGAAGGGGTTGATTTTATTTTTCCCTAAAGATTTAAGGTCCTAAGTAGAAAGAAAAACAAATTTTTTATCTCACCGCAGAAGATAGCGATTTTTTTTCTTGCAAATGAGATTAGGTATGGATGGAATTTTAATTTGAAACTAAATGTTTTTACACATTGGAATTGTTTTAAATATATTTTTTGAGTTTGTGGGAGATAAATAGGTACTACTTGGTTATCCCGTCGACCAAAAATCTAGCGCAAACTATAAGATTAAATGCCAATAATGGATGATCATAAATGTCACATTCAATGACATCAAGGGTGTATTCGAAAAAATGATTTTCCACCATGAACAGCTCGAAATTTTCCGGTACATTTTCAGACGCATTTTTAAAAGGAGAAACATGAGACTGGCTTAGGGGATTTTTCAAGACATGTATAAGGTGCCGTGTGATGTCATTTTTTCGCTGAATGAATTAGAATTGCATTTATAAACAATTTTTTTCTCAGTTCGATCATTTTTTCGTTCCTAGATCTCCCGGTTCAGAAATTTCTGTTCAAATTGGCAACTTTGGCTGCATTTTTTGCAATATTTTCAGCCTTTAACAAAGAATTGCCCAACACGGCACCTATTTGTACTTTCTAAGTAAGATAATTTGAAAGTTTGGTGCATTCGAGAGCAAGAATGAATTTAAAAATAAATCTGAAAATAAGCGGTTTTGATCGGAATACACCCTTAAATACGATACCCATACTTTCCGGAACGCTGGTGACCCTCGCCTTCTACATAAAATTAAACACAAGCCTTCGAAAAATCAAAAATCGGTCTAGTGTCAATCTGGATTCACACTTGGTCTTACAGCATGTATCCTTTTTTAATTCTGACGGGACTGCTCAAGTTAATTATCTGGTGGATTACTTTAGTGGAGCCTGTGAACATGAGCCAATTCCCTTTACATACACTGTAAAAAATAAATGTAAATTAACGGAGATTTACCGTAATATTTTACGGTAGTTGTCCGTTTTTGAAGCTTAACGGTACACTTCCGTAAATTTACGTTGCGGAAACATAAATTCGGAGTACTAATATGTTTTTACGGGCAAAGCCCGTTTTTTTATGCAGGGTGTGAAAATCTGCTGCCTAGCCATTTTTTTTACGGACAAATACCTTCGAATAAGTCTTTCGATGACGTCATAACAGAACGTTTTATTTTGTTTGTTGAAAATATTATTATTATTTAATTAAATTATTGTCTGGTTTAAATTATCGCATAAAATTATCGTCTGGTTTTAATATGCTATTGTTTTGGTAAATTTATAGAAAAATTAGTCGGTTGTGGCACTCCAAAAATTTTCTTCTATCTTATATATGTAAATACTCTCCTGAAAAGTTCAGTATAACAGCGCCACCGGTTTTGTGACTTACACCAAAAATCTAATCATTCCCAACTTTACGTGAACTCCTAACTGCATCTGAAGTTAGCTGAAAATCCGTGCATTAGTTTCTGAGATAACGCTATATTCTTATGACATCATCAGTGGTGACCATCCCTTTCCCCCAAGCCCCACCAGTGGTGGAGAGGTTCGTACCTCTTAACTGGTAGACGGCAGGTGCTGGGTTCGAACCCAATCGCGGCTGTCGGCCTAATCGTTCGGAGTTTTCGTGGTTTTCTTCGAACTTTGCGTAAATACGGGTTAGGTTCCCTTAGAAAGATCCCCACAAAGGGCACCTCTTCCCTGGGCCTATATCCCTAGTGTAGATAATCGGCCGACAAAAATAAACCAAACCAAACCCTTTCCCCCAAACTCAATGACGCAAATCCCTCCCCCCCCCCCAAAAAAAAAAATCTTCATACTTTAACATTGACACTCCCCGACCATCGCCTCCCAAACCCAATGACGCAAATCCCTCCCCCCCCCCCCAAAAAAAAAAAAAATCTTCATACTTTAATATTGACACCCCCCCTAAACAAAATATCAATTGTAAAATATATTCTACTAATAATCTACTGCTCACTCAAAAGATAGCGAGTTGAGCATAGCGTAATGAGTTTTTATTGCCTTTATCTAGAATTTAAAGAAAGAAAACACAGGAACATTTCTGAAAATCCAATGTTGAAAAAATTTAAAAGTGATATTAAAAAAATTAAGACTTTTTTAACAGTAAGAAAAAAGAAAGTACTAAGAATTTAAAAATCCCCCCCCCCATTATACTTTTTCTCAAATCCCCCCCCCCCCCCAAAAAAAAAAGAAAATTGTATAACGTATCTTGCGTCACCAAACCCCTCTCTGGGTCCCTGGACATCATTGTAGATAATGACGTGATAGTTTTGTATGTCTTAAGACATCATACTAGGTAAAATTGCGGCGTTATTCACAGTTTGAATTCACTTTTTTATTGTCATATTTATGAACTCAGAAACGAAATTAATGAAAAAAAGCATGCTTTTTCATTATTAAACTTTGAAATAATGAAGTATGAAATGCTACCATTATTGCAAACAGTTCTTAATTTCTCTGGTCGGAATCTTCCGATTTGGATAATGATTGAAGAAGTAAATTAAATTAAGAGTAAAAATAACATGATGGAATGCGTAGAATACTTTTAATGGAGACCAAAGTGGTCGTCATAGGCGGCTAGTGCTTTCAATCTTCGTTTTCACAATAAGCCGTGGCAGAGAGCCACATTTCATTAATCATCGATATACGTATTCGAATTGTGCGCATGCGTAAACTCTGTTCGTCTTAAAATGCAAAAATGCTATGGCGGCAATCGGTATCTTCATGTATAGCGGTTATTTCTATCTGATGTGAAGGACGATAGTTCGTTTTATAAAAAGGTTTTACAAAAAATTCCGTAAGTTCATTATTAATATATTATTGTTATTTAATTATTTCTTCTGTATTGCCTTTTTTTATGGATGATGTTCATAAATTTATTAGGGATGGGACGAATATTCGGCCACTATTCGGTATTCGGCCTATTCGGCTGGCCGAATATTGAAGGCTTGTTGACCGAATGCTTCGGCCGAATACCTATAGCCGAATGTTTAGAGATATCTGGCCGAATATTGCTGAAATCTCGCCGAATAGTGAAAGATATCTTGCGAAATAAATTTAGAATTTGAAAATTTTCATTTCTTGCAATTTTAAGTCATTACCATTTTTATTTACAAAATATACAATTATTCAAATACTAAAGATATACAGCCTTTCTGTACTTCCTATCAAAGTTAGTGATATTTTAGAAAATGCTGCCAAATTGAAGATTCAATTGTATGGCAAATGTCTTCATTAGAGAATGAAATATTACAACTCAAGGTATAAAAAAGAAAAAGAAAAACACTGCCTTATTCTAAAACATTCCAATTTTCATTAATGTCTGCAAATTCCATGCACATATAAGAGCTCTTATAAAATTCATAGCTTATTTTCTATAAAGTAAGAAATGAAAAAAATTATTCACTAAGTGTATTAACGAAGATTCATTTTTAAGATTTAATATCAAATACAAAAGACTCCCTCAAATCCGCACTCCTAAAATCTGCACATATTTTACGGATGTAAACAATGAAACATTCAGTTCAGATTTAGGTGTAAAAATTGATTTTTTTTCAGTTTTATATCAATTCCATACATTTTTTAATTTAAAATTTTTGTTAAGGTTATTGAATTCATGTTTTTTCATGAAGAAAAATTAATTTATTTTTGAAAAAATAAAGATATTGCTAATATTATTGGTAATCACAATCTTATCAAATATATTTATGTATCAATCAAGCTTTTTTTAGTTATTAAGTCTGGCTAAACCTGAAATAAAGTTTCATTATTTTATGATTCTGATGTGAATTAGTAATGTACCTTTATGAAGCAAGTTTCATTGAATAATTTAGGAAAAACACATTTAATCTTTTATAATGAATATTTAATTGTACATTATTGATTATTAAGTTTTCCTTTCCTTTTAGTATTTTAATCATTTTAAAAAATACCTAAATTGTTATTATTTTAGTTTATTATTATTTTTAATATTTTAGTATATTGTATGCATTCATTATACTTTTGATTTCATTACTAATTACATTCAAATTATTTTTTAAAAAATGTAAACAAAGCAATGACCAGAAATCTGCAAAACCTCTGGTCCCAAGCTGTGGGGATTTGAGGGAGTCTACTGTATCACTATTCCAAGTACAACAGTACTTATGAAAACAGAGCTGTTGTCAAACTAGATACTCATTAGATGACACAACTTGGTTTATGAAGATGGTTTTTATAAATATTTAAATATAAATTCTAAATATTGAATAAAATATTTTTTTCTATTCTATAGTTTTCACTTTTAAATAATTATTTGCATAATTACTGACTTAAATATGTAACATTATTATGTATATATTTTCAATTTACATCTTCCTTCATTCATGTTGTTATCAATTTCTGTTTATCTTTTTAATGTTTGTTGAATAAGCAGAATATTGAAGTTGAATATCGTATGAACGATTCAAATGTCAAAGATTTTGTTTTGTAAGCATACATTTTGCTTTAACAAAATTTGTAATTTAAAGCTTGGCAACTGATTTCAGAACAGTCTCATTCTTACAAATTTTTTTATCATCAAGGGCACAAATTCTCAATGATAAAATTTACTTCGTTAAAGTTTATTTCAGAAAATATCTCCTTGTGAGTTCTGTGAGAGATTAAAAATATTATTGATTTTGGATGCAATAAAGGATAAAAGTATCATTTGATAGTAAACTTGAAGTACATTCTTCATATTTTAATGGAAATATCTTACCTTCCTGACTTACTGAAAATGAATTTGATGTACATTAGGATGAAAAGATATAATGCAATTTCATAATTTGTTTGTATTAAAATAAGTTTTTCAAATTTAAAAATACATTTAAAAGTACATTTAAGAATAATAATGATTAATGAGCTCCTATTTTTTAAATTATGTACGGTTAAAAGTTATTTTCTTTATTGGAAAAAAATGTTAGTATTCGGCCGCCGAATATTCGGTATTCGGCCTAAAATTTGGCCGAATATTCGGTATTCGGCTATTCGGCCAAATCACTATTCGTCCCATCCCTAAAATTTATCATATATTTTAGTTAGTTCCTCTATGTCGACTCATTTTTCACCGAAATCCGATTGACTACTTTGAATTTAAATGAAGTGTTTTGAATTTTAAAAGGGTTTTGATTTTAAATAGTGTTTTATTTTATGATTTGTCGAAAAATTTTTAGATGTAGATTGGCGCTACTTAAAAACCGGCAAATCTGTAGCTGTAGTGGCATTAATATGCAAGTACAACAAGTACTAATTACTTAATAGTTCTCTACCAAATTAAATTGAATCATAAACATCTATGCAACTCAAATCATAATTAATAAGTTTGTTTTATGTACATTTGTTGACAGATTAAATTTTACCTTTTTAAAGCTATAAAACAAATACATTGCCACTAACTGAAAATCAGCAAAATTCTTAATCTTGATCATGAGTCTCAAATGCTTGTCTAGCTTATTATATTACTAGGCCAGAAGTATTTATAAATTAAATGTTTTAATAAATTCAACAAAAAGCAAAGCTTGGCTGATTTTTTAATATTTTAATAAATAGTTAAATTATGTTATCCTTTGCCATTGCATCCCCCCACACACACCCCTTCAACCTTATTTGTACAAAACATTTTTATATCCTAGCAGCAGTTTGTTTCTTTTTGTTAACTTTAATAAATTAACAATATAAAAGAATATTTAAATTAGTCTCTGGTGTCTGTGTTTAAAGAATTATGTGAGAATTTTGTTGAATTATATCAATATTCAACAACTTAAAAACACAGCTTTTTTTTTCTCTCCATTTTTGGTAGATAAGAGGATTAAATATTTAATATATAAATTATTATTGACTATCCCATATAAACATTAAATTCAAATTTTATGTTTAAATGTACATGAATATAACAATGAAGCAATATACTGTGGATACAGAGCAATGTTAAAATGTTATACAGTCAACTCTGAAATATGCCGATGTAGAATCTGCAATACTCTATTATCTGCACTACATGTTGGAAGGTAAACAATGAAAATAGTCATTAATAATTAAACACTTAAGGTTATTATTATTTTATATATTTTTTTTTCAGTTATCAATTTTTCAGTGAATGAATATTTAAAGATAAATATCTAAATTTCTTTGAGTAACAAAATTTTATCTTGGAGCAAGACACGAGAGTAATAAAATTATCTACAATAAACCAAAACTTAAACTACAATTCTGTTGTGTCAATGTTTAAAATAATGAATAATCAATAAAATGTGTATTATATGTAATTTAAATTTTCTTTAGTCTTAGTTATTATATATAACATACTAGTGTTGTGTTTTATAATTTTTATGTAAGTTCCTAATTTATAGTCAGACTTTTAAGAGTAAAATGTAAACAAAAGCATGATCTATAATCTTCCACAATGTATAATATGCAAACCACTCAGTCTCTCAGTGTGAGGATTTCACAGAGTTGACTATATTCTAGAATAATATATATATATTTTTTTTTTACAGATTTTATTGTAAAACACTGATCTGTGCAGCTCAGTTGCAAGCTTTTGTCAAATGTGAGATTTTTTTACATAGTATAAATCGTAATTGTAATACAGTAGGCTTTCTCAAATCCGCACAGCTTGGGACCAGAGGTTGTGCAGATTTTAGAATTTTGCAGATTTCTGGTAATTTTTTTTGTTTTCATTTTTTAAACAGTAATTTGAGTGCAATTAATGGTGCAATCGGAACTACAATGAAAGCTTACAAATATAATTAAATATTAAAATAAGTAATAAACTAAAATAATAAAAATTCAGATAATTTTTTAAATGATTAAGTACTAATAGCAAAAGTCAAGTTAATAATCAATAGTGTATGATTAAATATACATTAAACAGATTAAATGTACTTTTTCAAAATTATTCAGCAAAACTTGCTTTATAAAAGTATACATTACTAATTCACATCAAAATCATAAAATAAGGATATTTTTTTCAAGTTTAGCCAGGCTTAATAACCAAAAAATTTTGATTTAATGCATAAATATATTTGGTAAAAAGATTGTGATTACCGATAATATTTGAAATATCTTGAATTTTTTCCAAAAGGAATTTATTCTTCCTTCATGAAAGAAACATGAATAGAGTATTATTAAGAAAATTACTAATGCAAAAATATATGGAATTGATACAAAACTAAAGAAAAATCAAATTTTGTCCCAATATCGAAACTGAAAGTTTCATTGTTTACATCCATAAAATATGTGCGGATTTTAGAGAGTTGCGGATTTGAGGGAGTGTACTGTATTTGTTGCTGTTTTTTCTTTCATATTTTGGACAATTTTTGCTTTTTAAGGCTTTTAAAAATTACATGCCTAAATACATGAATTAAGTAAGAATTAGGTTTAAATATTATCTTCTTTTTGTATTTTTAAATATGTTGTAGTTATTTGTATTAGAGTAGGGATGCACAACCTGTGGCCTGCGATCGCTTAATATGTGGCGAATTTCATCAATTTACAACTGGAAACAATTGCAATTTTTGTACATATGTCACACAAAAAAATTCCTAAATTTTGTCAATTTACTGCGGGTAAATATAAAATTTCGTCATTTAAGAACCACAAATTTCGTTTATCGGCACGGAAAAATCACAAATTCCATTGATCAAATGCGAAAATAGTTAAATTTTATCGATGAAAATCAGAAAAATCGTCAGTTTTGCTCATCAGATAGGGGGAAAAATCGCGAATTTTGCTCATGAGACTCGAGAAAAAAAGGAGCAAATTTTCCCGATTGGGCACGAAAAAATTGCGAGTTTTTTCAACCAGGCATGGAAAAATCACGGAATTTGTCTGATGGATGCGAAAACTCATACATTTTGTTGATCAAGCAAGAAAAAAAATCATAAATGTTGTGGTTCCTTGCAAATTATCATCGGATGGAAAAATAGCATATTTTCTCGGTTTATTGGTCGGTTTAAACTTTGTCGATCAGAGACAAAAAAAAAAAAAAAAAAACAAGTTTCGCTGATAAGACACGGGAAAATCGAAAATCTCGAATTAAGTGATGACGCTTGGAAATATTGCAAATTTCGTTGATCAGGTGGAAAAATCGTGTTTTTGTCAGTTTATCAAGAGAAAAAAATCGCGAGTTTTATCTGGCCGCATAAAAAATGCAGATTTTGTCAATGTTAATACAAAAATCACGAAAATTGATACTCAGTCGAAGAAAAATGTGTATTTTGTCAATTTACAGCAAAAAAAGCACACATTTCGTCGTTCAAAGATCGAACAATTGCGAGTTTTATTGATTGCATTTCGAAAAATAGCAAATTTCTTTGGTCGAAGATGGGAATATTGCAAATTTTGTTGGTCACACGCGGAAAAATTGCTACTACGTCGATCAGACTCGAATAAAATCGAGAATTTCATTGATCATGCGGAGTAATTTCGTGATTTTTGTCGATTGGCTTTGCAAAGATCACAAATTTTGCCAATACGCTTTGTAAAAATCGCAAATTTGATTGATCGCCTTCGTAAAAACCCC
>OZ025303.1:2396100-2427100 GCA_964019185.1 Maratus speculifer | reverse complement strand
AAAACCGAGGTCGATACTGTTGTTTGGAGAGTTCACAACGGCAAAAATATACGGTTTTTAATAAAGCAATTTTTTTCATAAAGATTTGTTTGTTGAAAAATATGTATGAGATTTCAAACTACTTCTATTGTGAACCTTTGTGTTTATTTTTATTATGACAGATACAGAGTGTTTCAAAATTCGATCCCGATAAACCGTCGATCGCAAACCACTTATTGAGTTACAGATATACAGGGTGTTTCAGCCTGACCTAACTAGGGGTTAACTGTCATCATTTCGAGAAAAATATACCGGTTTCTAAAATGAAAGTCTCCGCGTCAAAAATATCTGCGGACAAAATCGAAAAAGTAAAAACTGCCTGCATACAAACAAACCTCAGTTATCCAATGAAAAAAAATCACTTAAAAATATTGGAGTGCAACCGTGATATCTTTATAATTTTTTTCCCTTAGTATTACCATTTGTGAACTGTTCTTTTCATTTGATTGAAGCAGGGTGGATGGTGTGATTAAGGTGGTTCGACATATTTATTTTTTTAAAATAATTAATTGCTCTCTGTAAGTGTTTGCAAAGAAGAGCAATTTTGATTTTCGAAGAAATTATAAAAGATTCCCCGTCTCTCCCCCCCCCCCCCCACACACACACGCACTTTTTTGAGTCTAGGATAAAAGAAGCTCAAATTTGTTTCGTTTTAATAATGAACAGAAACTAAACTAAAAAAAAACAAAAGCTTTTTAAAATTATTCAGTGGCTATGCGATACAAAATATTATGATTTAGAAGAAAAAGCAAAAATCATAACCGCAAATCCAAGTATTTTTCTTCTTTCATTAATAAAACTTAATAATGCACATCTAAAAAACGAAACAAAACAAAAATAAATACACAAATCAATAAAAGTGATTTTAGTTTGCAGGAAAATTATAAAATTCCCACCCACCCATTTATGTCCGTACACATTTTTTTTAAGTTTATGATAAAAGAAATTTCATTTTGCCTTGTTTTACCATGATCAATGATAAAACCTGGAAAAAAAAAATTAAATTACTCAATAATAATATTATACGAAATATTATAATCTAGAAGAAAAAACAAAAATTATCACATCAAATCTATGTTTCTTTCTTTCTTTCTTTTTTTTTTTTTTTTTTCATTAACAAAAATTAACAATACACATCCGAAAAACAAAACATAACAAAAATAAATAGACGAATTAACGAAATAGACGAATAGACGAAAAGTGGTTTTAGTTTTCTAGATAATTAATTAATTTCTAGATAAAAATTCCACCCACCCATTTATGTACGTACACATTTCTTAAAGTTTAGGATAAAATAAATTTCATTTTGACTTGTTTTACAGCGAACAATTATTAAACCTGGAAAACAAAAAACTTTTCAAAAAATTACTCAATAGTCATATCATACGAAATATTACAATCAAGAAGAAAAAAAAAAAAAAATATATATATATATAACCTCAAATCCAAGGGTGTTCTTTAATAAATAAAAAGAATACTGCCCAGTTAAACTGATGGCATTGAGCTCACAGGCTTCGCATACTAATTGCACATTACAGCCTTATATTTTAAAGGGTTATTTCCGATCGAAAAACAAATCAAAGGAGGGGAAACAGCTCCCCCTTTCCCCCTTTTATACTTAATCATTGAACCCCCTAAACTAATCAGGGACATGCTTTATCATATAAAAAATCTATATCCAAAATTGAGAGAAAATCGGAAAATTCTTAATAAAAACCCATTTATATAATTTAAGAGGAGTAATCCCCCTCTCTTTTATACTTAACCATTAAACTTCCAAAACTATTCAAAGATTTGAACGAAATCTGATTATTTTGCATGAAAAACTCATTTATATCAATTAAGGGAAGAGGCATTAGAATCCCCGCCCCCCCCCCTGTTTATACTTATACAATGACCACTTAATACTAATCACTAAGGCGTCTCATTAGAATGATCTTATAGCTAAATTTTGAACGAAAACTGATAATTCTGAATGAAAAACCCATTTAAATCAATTAAGGGGAGGGGCATGAGCCCCCCGTTCCCTCTCTTATACTTATCGAATGAACTCCAAAACTAATCAGAGAAGCGCCTTATTATGATATACCTATATACAAAATTTCAAGTGGATGGGATACTTTTATCATGAGTTATCGCGTTACGCACGTACGAACGTACATACAGAACGGGCGGGCACATAAGCTCTCAGGCTATGATAGCCTGTGAGCTAAAAAGGGCAACTTTGTGACATATGCTTTAATTTATTAGCTCACAGGCTGTCATAGCCTGAGAGCTTATGTGCCCGCCCGTTCTGTATGTACGTTCGTACGTGCGTAACGCGATAACTCATGATAAAAGTATCCCATCCACTTGAAATTTTGTATATAGGTATATCCTGACAAGACGCTTCCCTGATTAGTTTTTGGAGTTCATTCGATATGTATAAGAGGAGGAACGGGGGGCTCATGCCCCTCCCCTTAATTGATATGAATGGGTTTTTCATGCAGAATTAACAGTTTTCGTTCAAAATTTAGATTAGGATCATTTTGATGAGGCGATTCCGTGACTGTTTTTAGGTGTTCATTGAATAAGTATAAACAGGGGGAACGGAGGTTCTAATGCACCCCCCCCCTTAATTTATATAAATGGGTTTTTCAAGCAGAATTTTCAGATTTCGTTCAAATCTCTGAATAGTTTTGGAAGTTTAATGGTTAAGTATAAAAGAGGGGGATAACTCCTTTTAAATTATATAAATGCTAAATGGGTTTTTATTAAGAATTATCCGATTTGCTCTGAATTTTGGATATAGATTTTTTATATGATAAAGCATGTTCCTGATTAGTTTAGGGGGTTCAATGATTAAGTATAAAAGGGGGAAAGGGGGAGCTGTTTCCCTTCCTTAACTGGGCAGTATTCTTTATTTTTGATCGGAAATGCGTGAAAACAGCAGGTATTCAGAAACTGTTTAAATGCACTCAGTTTTCTGGGTTTTTACAAAGGCAATAGATCTTTCATAACAAGCGTTTAAAGTGGACGTTTTTGAACACATTTCCCCACGGAAGCAGAAAAAACGGTCGAAAAGCAGGGGGGGGGGGGGGATTACGATAACGTGATCGAAATAGCTTAGAACTGGATAGGTAATATAATTATCATAAAATGGAAAACTGTGTTCGATTTCAAATCGCTTCCGTAGTCAGACCTTCCAATTATGTATCTTTGTGTTTAAAAATGAATTTGTAAATGTGTTAAAACATTTTGCGCTTGTTGATCGGAGCAGTTGAGAACAACTTTGAGATGAAAGAAATTTAATTTTTGTCATATTGTACCACGAACAATCACAAAACCTGTAAAACTAAAACTTTTTTTTAAAATTACTCAATGGCAATATCACACGAAATATTACAATCTAGAACAAGAAAAAAAAAATACACATATATATAACCTCAAATCCACGAGTTTTCTTTTCTTTTTTTTATTAATAAAAATTATTAATGCACATCCGAAAAACGAAAAAAAAAAAAAAAATTCAGATCGATAAACATAAAAAAGCAATACCCCAAAGAATAAAGACAAAAAAAAAAAAAAAAAAAAAAAAAAAAAAAAAAATCACAAAACAACAAATTAATGGTAATTACTCGTTTGTTTCTAAACACAAAAGCTCTTATTAAACAATATTTAACCCGAGGAATTCTCTTTTTTTCCCTGATTCCTTTTTTAAACTATTATTTGGCGAATCTAAAACAATCGTCTTTAATTTTCTCTCGGGAGTTGCTCTCATGACGTATAAACTCGTCCGTGCGAGGCTCTGATTTAGAATAATTAGAGACGAATTATGTCTTAATTCTTAATTATCCAGTTCACAGTGAAAGGAGGTTAAAAAAGAAAAAAAAATGATCACATTTTTATTCTGGTTTTTGTTGTAATTAACCAGATCAATTTGATATTAAAGCGACTGATTAAAGCCTGGGGTCAAGGCTATTGTTTTCAGAGTTAAGAAGGGCAGAAATGCATCTTAGAAATTATTTTTTTTCTTATGGTCTAATAAAAGCAATTGTTTGTGGAAAATAAAAGTGGATACGGTTTGAAATTACTATATCTCTATTGGAACTCTTTTATTTTAATTTTTATTTTCAATATGACATCTTTATTAATATTTTTTAAAGTAAATAATTTTTGAATATTTTAGGCCAACCGAGGAATTTAATAATTTTTTTTTTTTTTTTTTTTTTTTTTTTTTTTTTTTTTTTTTTTTGCTTCATAGAAAAAATACATGGACATATACAACGAAAATACATGGACAATTGCAGAATTCAATCAATAAAAAGATTCAGATATACTTCAGATTTCCCAATTCTCCACCGAGAACAACAACTACTTTCCCAGATAGTTTAAAAAGAAGGTATTAGAGAAATTTGCTATAATATTATGTTAATTTATTATTAATCAATATTTATTGTTAAAACATAGTTCAGTGTACCCACACTTTAGCCTGCAATTATCAAAGTGATAGTTTGTTATATCAATAGTTTTACGCATTTCCGAACAAAAATAAATTAAAACCTATATCATAAATTTGCCCTTTTTAAATTTAAGAACACCCTTAATACAGTGCAAAGTTGTATTTCACTTTTCTGAATATGCTTGAAAGTGTTATATAATCTATGCAGGACGCAGGATTTTACGTTTTTGTTTTAACATTAAGTAAAAAAATTATTAAATGCATATATCCTAAAGGATAAACAAAAAATAAATAGACACAGTAGAAAAAAAACAAATAAAAGTTGATTAATAAAACAACAAGTTAATTGTATTATTCGTTTGTTTTAAATATAAAAACTCTATATTAGATAATAATTAACCCAATGGTTGCTAACACTTCCCGACAAAGTTGAAAAGTGCTTATGCATTCGGTTTGTCTGTCCGTCTGTCCATATTTCCGTGCTCTAACTCTCTTAAATATACTCGGATTGTCATGAAATTTTTGGACGTTAATAACGTTTACCCGAGCACGAACCCTATTGAAAATGATGTTTCTGCCATGAATAGTTTATTAACAGGGACAGTCAAAAGTTTTCCGATACATTATTACGGCCTATTGTGTGGAAAAATTGATTCAAATGAATTTTAAAGATTTTACACCCTGTGAAACATATTAAAATTTATATGCATCTACGAAGTGCACTTGATGATGATATGCATGATGTGATATGCATTTTTAAAAATATGCAGCAAAAAAGAATTGTTATTATTTATTTACAGGGCCACACAAAAGAATTCCAATACATAATAATTAACATAACCAACGGGGGGGGGGGGGAGGGTGTTGTTTGCAACGGATCAAATACAGGGCTTTTTAAATGTATGGGAATACATATTTGGATATGGACAATAATACATTATTTCCCTGGATAACAAAGTTTTGTTAAAGATTTCATGAAGTGTTGGAAAGTGCTTCATAATCTATGCTTAACGCATGATTTTTCTTACTTGTTGTTTTTAACGTGAAATAAAAATTTATTAAATGCGTGTACCCTAAAGGATAAACAAAAAATAAGCAGGCACAGTAGAAAAACAAATAAAAATTGACTAATAAAACAAAAAACTAATTATATTATTCGTTTGTTTTAAATATAAAAACTCAATATTAGATAATAATTAACCCAATGCTTTTTATATTTCTTCCTTATTTAAACTGTTACTTTGTTAATCTAAAACAACCGCCCACTAATTTTCCTTTGTTGGCATTGTGAGGAAAAAGAGGGGAGGAGGGGCACGTGGGCACTAATAATATAAAAAACTTTTCTGTGTAAGCTCTGATTTAGAATAATTAAAGCAAAATTATGCTTTTATTATTATTATTATTATTTTACGATGAATAGAAAACCATCTTACCAGGTTTTTGTTCTAGTATTTGTTTTTTGTTGTTGTTAATTAACCATAGAAATTTAATACCAAAACGATTAGGATCGAAGCTATTGTTTTAAGATAATGGCAGATAAAAATGACAAAAGTACATACCCTTTAATATTCTCCGTGTTCTAATAAAAGCGATTTACTTTGTTAAAATGCTAGAAATTTATGATTATATTAAGAAAATTGAATGTGCAAAGCAGATTTGAAAATAATCACACTATAAACTGAATTGTCTGCAACTCAGACGCATAAGTATCTTAAGGGTATATTCCGATCCAAACTGCCTTTTTTCAGATTTTTTTTCTAAATTCATTTGTGCTCTCAAACGCACCAAACTTTCAAATTCTCTCATTTAGAAACTACACAAGGTGTCGTGTTGGTCGTTTTTTTGAAAATGTAGAAAATATGACAAAAAAAAAAAAAAAAAAAAAAAAAAAGCTGTCAAAGTGGCCAATTTGAACAGAAATTTACGAACCTGGAGATCTGGGAGCGAAAAAAGGGTAGAATTGAGAAGGATTATAAATCCAATTCTAATGGAATGAGCAAAAAATTACATCACACGGCATCTTATACTTCACTTCAAAAATCATCCCAGCCAGCTTCGTGTTTCTACTTTTAAAAATGAGTCTGAAAATGTATAGCAAAATTTCGAGCTCTTGAAGGTGGAAAAATATCTTTTCGGCTTGCGAGCGAAGACACTTATGAGCTAATACTTTTCCTATGGGAAGGATATTTTCCAATATCTCGTTTGCATTTTGGCTTTTTTTTTTTTTTTTTTTTTTTTTCTTTCTTTCAGTGGATAGCTGAGGTCCCTTTCCACATCGCTGCTTTTTTAATTTTCAGTTTTGGTTGTAGAATTTTTTTTTAATGATACTTTCATTTTTGGATCTGGTTTCGAAAGTGAAACTAACTTTATAAAAAAATATCTGCAATCGAAATCAAAAAAGTAAAAAAAGGAGCGATGTAGAGAGGGAACTCAGAAAACTTCAAAAGGGAGCTTCGAAAAATCTTTAAATATTTGTTTTAAAAAATATTAATATATATGTGATATTGAAAAAATAATAATAATAATCAAAGAGTTACAATAGAGATATAGTAATTTTGAACCGTGTCTACTTTTTTCCCCCATATTTACAATTATTATTATTATCAGACTATAAGAAAAAAAATAAATTCTAAGAGGCTTTTTTGCCATTTTCAAATCTAAAAACAATAGCCTCGACTACAGATTTAATCAGTCGCTTTAATATCAAATTGATTTGGTTAATTACAACAAAAAACACGAACCACAATAAAAACGTGATCAGTTTTTTTTTCTTTCTTTTTATCTCCCTTCATTGTGAACTGGAATAATTAAGACATAATTCCTCTCTAATTATTGTAAATCAGAGCCTCGCGCGGACGAGTTTTTACGTCACATGAGAGTACCCCCGAGAGAAAATTAATGATGATTGTTTTAGATTCGCTAAATAATAGTTTAAAAAGGAATCGAAAAAAAAATGAGAGTACCTCGGGTTAAATATTGTTTAATAAGAGCTTTTGTGTTTAAAAACAAACGAATAATTACCGTTAATTTGTTGTTTTCTTAATCAAGGTTTTTTTTTTTCCTTCATTCATCAGGGTATTGCATTTTTATGTTTATCGATGTGATTTTTTTCTTTTGTTTCATTCTTTAGATGTGTATTAATAATTTTTATTAATGAAAAAAGAAATAAAGGTGGATTTGATGTTTTAATTTTTGCCTTTTCTTCTAGATTATAATAAATTTCGTATGAATTGCTATTGAGTAATTAAAAAAAAAAGTTCGTTTTCCAAGTTTTATAACTGATCATGGCAAAACAAGGCAAAATTAAATTTCTTTTATGCTAAACTTAAATAAGCTTGTATATACATCCCTTAAATAGACAACTTTTATACAATAAATCTGTTGTCAAAATGTTAAACAGCAAAAAAACGACTAGCTTTAAAATAATTATTTTGAAAAACGATAAAAAATAATCGATTTTTTTTTCTATGGAGTAAAAAAATAAAATTAAATTCCCAGGTTAACACAAAATATTCAAGATATCTTTAATTATTTCAGTGGCGCAGCGGGGGGACGGGGGGGGGTTAAACCCCCCCAGAGCCATGACAAAAATACAGAAATTTCCATTTTTATGAACCCAATCATAAAAAACATAACTAAAGTTAGAATTTTATTTGTTTTGTTCTCGAAATCTGCCGCTTTATTGAATCAAATTTTATTTAAAAATTTGACTCGTTTAAGCGGCAGTAATGTATTTTCTTTTAAAAATAGGGATAGAACATGGTAACGGTATCAGTATCGAAAATTGGTCACTCATTTCGGAAAAGGCCGGCATTCATTTATACTATTGGAAATCAGCCGAAGGCTAAAAGGAATGGTCATTTCCTGTCACTGCCAATGCCGTCTCGGGTTTTTCAATACTGCACCATTGGGGGGGGGGGAGGTGTCTTAATTAGTTACATCTGTTTCTTGCTCATTTTTTGGAAACGGGACTGGTCTCTCGAATTCCAGGAAAAACACAAAAACGCTTGTTTTGAAGGATAGGCTTAATTTCACAAACATTCTGCTGTTAGTTGTTGTAATGCTAAGGATTCCTTTATTGTGCATTTCGCTATGGATATTAAATCCTCTTCACAGAAGAAAATTATGAAAAAGATGGATATAAGAGACCATTTTTTAAAATCTTTCGAATTCCTACAAGCATTCTTAAAATCCAGGTATGTTTGGAAAGTATATAATATGTTTATGTTTCTGGAAAGACATTAACAGCGCCGTGCGAAAGAGGGGGAAGGGGGGGGGAGAGGGCGGTCGCACCGGGCGCAGAGATTTCAGGGGTGCCGAATTTCTAACTACTTTCTACTTACTACTATTTTAAAGGGACTAATTTCAGACAATTTTCTTAATATTAATTCTTTTTTAAAAAACGCCCGAAATAGCCAAGTGGGTAAACGGAAAAAAAGTTACCCGAAAAACAGTTATCAGAAAAAAAGTGACATAAACTACAAAAGCGGAAAAGAAGTTACCGAAAAAAAAGGGACAAGGAATTGATTTTGGGAATTCATAGTTGATTTTGAGGATTCATTGGTTAAGTATTTAGGGGGTATCAGGGGGAGGCTCTTAATTTAAGTAAATGGGTTTTTCGTGCTCAATTAACTGTTTTGGTCCAGTTTTTGGACATATGATAATCCTACCCCCCCCCCCCCCATCCGTAACTTCTCAAATTAAATTAATAGTTTTTTTTAAGCAGATTTATCCGATTCGGTTGGAATTCCGGACATAAGTTCATTATGGTAAGACGTATCGCTGATTAGTTATAGAGTTCTTTTGCTTATTATAAAGGGAGGATGGTCAATTACTTCCCCCCCCCCCCCTCCACACACACACAAATTAGATAGATCGGTTTTTAAGATCGGATCAAAATTATCCGATGCATTTCAAATTTTAGATATAGATTCTTTCTGATAAGGTGAATCCCTGAACAGTTTTAAGAGTTTAATGACTAAGTATAAAGGGGAGGGGGATGGAGGATAATCTCTCTTAAATTAAATAGATGGTTTTTTTACGCAGAATTATCTGATTTTCTTCGAATTTTGGACATAGGTTCATTATGATAAAACGTATCTCTGATTAGTTACGGGATTCTTTTCCTTATTATAAAGGGGGGGGGGCAAGCAATTATTTCCCGCTCAAATTAGATAAATTGGTTTTTATGCAGAATTATCTGATGTATTTCAAATTTTAAATATAGGTTCTATCTGATAAGGTGTATCCCTGAATAGTTTTAAGGGTTTAATGGCTAAGTATAAAGGCAAAAACAGAGGATACCCCCCCCCCCACTTTAAATTAAATAAATAGCTTTTTATGCCGAATTATCCGATTTAAAGAATTATTCAAATTTTGGATGTAGGTTCTTTATTATAAGGTGTATCCCGGATTAGTTATGAGGTTCTTTTGCTAAGTATAAATAGGGAAACGGGCGATTATCCCCCCCCCCCTTAAATTAGATAAATTGTTTAGGCATAATTATCCGATGTATTTCAAATTTTTGATATAGGTTTTTTTCTCATAAAGTGGATCCCTAAATAATTTTAAGGGCTTAATGGCTAAGTATAGAGGGGGAGAAATGGGAAAAATCCAACGTTAAATTACATAAATGGCTTTTTACGCAGAATTATCCGATTTGCTTGAAATTTTAGATGTAGTTTCATTATGGTAAGGCGTATAAGCTAATGAATATAGTTAAAATAGGGAGGGAAGCAGCAGTCCATTCAGGAAACCTTTTCGGGGAAAGAAGCTTGCTTTCCCCATTCGACGGAGGGGGATGTCCGGTAGATATCGCGGGCGGCTAGTCTCTTAGGAAATTTGTCGATCAGGGGATTTCCCGGTAGACGTTTGCCGCAAAAATACTCAAGAAACATAAAACAACGAGTTGAATGCAACTGAATGCAAATAACAAACAAAAACAATATTTCTTTATTTTTTAATTTACTGATTGAAAACTATTATGTCAGAAAACATTATAATACATTTTACCTTTTTTCTGATAATGATTAATTTCCATTCATTTTGCATTTAAAATTGGTTTATTTATTTATTTATTTATTTATTTTTTGTGATAAAAGTAACACACTAAATTATCTGCTGTAATTGTCATTTTAATTTACGCCAAATATTTATCATTTAAAACTGGATTTTTACTGATTAATGTCCCATATTACACATCACAAAATATAATATAAAACATTAAAAAAATATATGTTAGAAATTTTTTTTAATGTACAAACTATGTTGTAAGTCACGAACGAATGAACTAGTGAATTCATTAATTTGTAGCAATAAAAATAGTTTTTTATTACTAGCTTATGTTAGTAATTAGAAAGTTAATTGTTTAAAAACCTGTAGTTTTTGATAGATCTACAGGTTTGAAAGCTTAAAAAAATAAACGGATTTAAATAAAAAAAAGATTTTAAGAAAAATAGGATATTTTTTCTTTGTTACGATGTTTATAGAATACTGGAAAATGCTATGCAGAAACACAAAACACAGTTTTAAATGCAAACAGCTATTGAGGATATATAAACAAACCCTTAAAACTATTCAGGGATTCACTTTATGAGAAAGAAACCATAACCAAAATTTGAAATACATCGGATAATTGTGCACAAAAACAATTTATCTAATTTAAAGGGGGAATAATCGCGGCCTCCTTTTTATTGGCAAAAGAACCCCATAACTAATCAGGGATACCCCTTATCTTAATGAGCCTACATTCAAAATTTGAAACAAATCGGATAATTCTGCGTAAAAAGCCATATTTAATTTAAGAGAGGTTATCCCCCATGCACCCTCTATACTTAACCATTATACTCCCAAAATTCTTCAGGCACTATATACTCTGACGACTAACTGACAACATTAATCGTGGCAGAAGAAAATCAATTCCTTGTCACTTTTTCCCAAAAACATGTTTATCTTGTCCCTTTTTTCCGTGTCATTTTTTTCCGCTTTTGTAGTTTGTCACTTTTTTCCCGATAACACTTTTTCCTAGATTCAGGCAAGTAGATATCATGATTAAAAAGCTGTAACTGAGAAATGTTCTTCATTCTTTGATAAGATCTTTCAGAAGACGATTCTCACAGTGGATGATTTGAAACGAATTTACGACGTAGTAGTAACAAAAAGGAGAAAAAATGGTTGCCATGCGATCAAAATTGCTTATAACTCGTTAACTAATTTATTTATTAAAAAAAAAAAAAAAAAAAAAAAAAAAAAAAAAAAAAAAAAAATAGCGATTTTTTCAAGTTTATCGAAAAATTAGCCAGGCCGGGAATTGAACCCGGATACTTGGCTAACAAGGCAATGCTTTACCTGTTAAGCTATCTGGGCGATAGCCGGCTGGGATTTTTCGCTCAGATAACCATATTGGTCGTAACATCTGGTCTGTTATTTGAAACAGCTCGCAGAATAAACCGCAGGTAATGGAACTTCATATAACTCGTTATACTCGTTATATATGGTTTACTATATTCAGTTCGTATGATAACTTTACCAATCAGTTTGATTGTGTTAAAAATAATAGTATATCTACTATCCATCGTTATATGGAGTTCCATTACCTGAGGTTTATTCTGCGAGCTGTTTTAAATGACAGACCAGATGTTACGACCAATATGGTTATCTGAGCGAAAAATCCCAGCCGACTATCACCCAGATAACTTAACAGGTAAAGCATTGGCCTTGCAAGCCAAGTATCCGGGTTCGATTCCCGGCCTGGGTAATTTTTCGCTCAGCTGGAAATAATTAATTCGTATGATAACTTTACCAATCAGTAGTTTGATTGTGTTAAAAATAATAGTATATCTACTATCCATCGTTATATGGAGTTCCATTACCCGAGGTTTATTCTTCGAGCTGTTTTAAATGACAGACCAGATGTTACGACCAATATGGTTATCTGAGCGAAAATTCCCAGCCGACTATCACCCAGATAACTTAACAGGTAAAGCAATGGCCTTGCAAGCCAAGTATCCGGGTTCGATTCCTGGCCTGGGTAATTTTTCGCTCAGCTGGAAATAATTAATTCGTATGATAACTTTACCAATCAGTTTGATTGTGTTAAAAATAATAGTATAGCGATTTTGTTTATCTATAAGCAACTCAGGGGTGATTCTCATCCGAAAATTTAAGGCAATCTCTTCCGAAAATTTGAAATTGGGTTATCAGTTCCTCATAGTTGCCAACTTGTACGGTTTGAGCGCGGATAAAACAATCGCGGAGAAATGAAAATTTCGTGAAAGGATCGCCGAAAAAGCACACATTTCGTCAATGTTTCGTGAAAAAAAAGACAATTTCGTCAATGTTTTTGTCAACGAACTTTGTCAAAAGATCTTCGAAAAACGCGAATTTCCTGTGCGGATCGCGGAGAAAAGGGCAATTTCACCAAGTATCGCAGATAAAACGCTGATTTCGTCTGAAGACGCGAGAAAACGTCGATTTGGTCTAAAGATTTCTGATATAATGCCGATTTCGTTAAAAAATCGAGAAAAAATCGTCGTTTTCGATAAAAGATTGCTTAAAAATATTTTGTCAAAAGATCATTGAAAGAAAAGGCCGCTTCCATCAAAAGATCACGGAAAAAACGCCGATTTCGTCGAAAAACCGCGGGGATAAAGCGCCGTTTTCAAGAAAAGATCGCGTAAAATTGCAAAATTTGTGTAAAGATCGTCGAAAAGAACGCCGATTTCATGATAAAAACACCGATTTCGTCAAAAAATCGCGGAAAAACTGGCGATTTCAACAAAAGATCGCAATAAATCACCGATTTTGCTAAAATATCGCAGATAAATTGCTGATTTCGTTTAGAGGTCGCGGAAAAACGCCGATTTCGTCAAAAAATCGAGGAAAAACCGCCGATTTTGCTAAAATATCTCAAAAAAATCGCTGATTTCATCTGAAGGTCGCAGGAAAACGCTCATTTCGTCTGAAGATCGCGAATAAACCCTCCACACGGGGGGGGGGGGTAACTCGCGGACCCCCTCCCCGCCGATTTCCGAAAAAAAAATTTCATCCAGAATCCCCCCTGAAGCAACTCTATCCCCCCCCCCCCCCCAGAGCCGAATTCTGGCTGCGCCACTGATTATTTACTTTAAAAAATGAATAAAGATGGGATATTGAAAATAAAAGAGTTAAAAAAATAGTTTTTAAACAACAGCCTGGACCCCAGCTTTAATGAGTGGCTTTAATATCAAATTGATCTGGTTAATTACAACAAAAAACAAGACCTAGAATAAAAACGTGATCAGGTTTTTTTCTTTTTTCGTATCTCCCTTCATTGTGAACTGGATAATTAAAACATAATTCCTCTCTAATTACTGTAAATCAGAGCCTCGCGCGGACGAGTTTCTACGTCATGAGAGCAACCCCCGAGAGAAAATTAAAGACGATTGTTTTAGATTCGCCAAATAATAGTTTATAAAGGAATCAGGAAAAAAAAAAAAAAAAGAGAATACCTCGGGTTAAATATTGTGTAATAAGAGCTTTTGTGTTTAGAAACAAACAAATAATTTCCGTTAATTTGTTGTATTATGAATCAAAGTTTTTTTTTTTTCAATTTCCTTTGGGGTATTGCTTTTTAGCTCACAGGCTATCATAGCCTGAGAGCTTATGTGCCCGTCCGTTCTGTATGTACGTGCGTTCGTGCGTAACGCGATAACTCATGACAAAAATATCAGATCCACTTGAAATTTTGTATATAGATATATCCTGATAAGGCGCTTCCCTGATTAGTTTTTGGAGTTCATTCGATATGTATAAGAGGGGGAACGAGGGGTTCATGCCCCTCCCCTTAATGGATATAAATGGGTTTTTCATGCAGAATTAACAGTTTCGTCCAAAATTTAGATATAGGATCATTCTGAGGAGGCGATTCCGTGACTGTTATTATGTGTTCATTGAATAAGTATAAACAGGGGGAACGGGCGGCTCATGCCCCCCCCTCTTAACTTGCATAAATGGATTTTTCAAGCAGAATTTTCAGATTTCGTTCAAATCTCTGAATAGCTTTGGAAGTTTAATGGTTAAGTATAAAAGAGGGGAATAACTCCTCTTAAATTATACAAATGCTAAATGGGTTTTTATTAAGAATTATCCGATTTGCACTGAATTTTGGATATAGATTTTTTAATATGATAAAGCATGTACTTGATAGTTTAGGAAGTTCAATGAAAAAGGAGAAAGGTGAGAGCTGTTCCCCCTTCCTAATTTTTTTTTTTTTTCGAACGGAATTAACGAAAATATAAGGCTGTAATGTACAATTAGTATGCGTAGCCTGTGAGTCAATGCCATCAGTTTAACTGGGCAATATTCTTTTTATTTTATGTTTATCGATGTTGCATTTTTTTCTTTTGTTTCATTCTTTAGATGTGTATTAATAATTTTTATTAATGAAAAAAGAAATAAACGTAGATTTGTGGTTATAATTTTTTTTTTTTTTTTGTTAGATTATAATATTGCTACTGATCAATTTAATAAAAAATATTTTGTTTTATAGGTTTTGTGATTGTCCGCGGTAAAACAAGGCAAAATTAAATTTCTTTTATGTTTTTTATTTTTTGTCGGCCGATTATCTACACGTGGGATATAGGCGCGAAAAGGGTGGGATGCCCTACGTGAGGGTCTTTCTAAGGGAACTTAACCCATATTTACGCAAGGAAATCCAAAGTTCGAAGAAAACCACGGAAAATTCCGAACGGTTAGGCCGACGGCCGCGATTGGATTCGAATCCATCACCTGCTGTCTATCATTTGAGACGTCAGAACCTTTCGGCCAGTCGTGGGGCTTTTTTTTGTATTAAACTTAAAAAAATGTATGCAGAAATAAGTTGATAGGTGGGATTTTTATAATTTTTAAGAAAATTAAAACGTCTCTAATCGATTCGTGTATTTATTTTTGTTATGTTTTGGTTTTTGGATGTGTATTACTAATTTATTAGTGAAAAAAGAAATAAACATGGATTTGAAGTTATAATTTTTGCTTTTTCTTCTAGATTGTTTTCATTTCGTATGATATTGCTATTGAGTAATTTAAAAACAAGTTTTTGCTTTGCAGGCTTTATGACTGTTTGTTGTAAAAACAGGCAAAATGAAATTTGTTTTATCCTAAACTTAAAGAAACGTGCAAATACACTCAAAGAAGTGTGCGCGCATAAATGTGTGGGTGGGATCTTTTGTAATTTTTTCGAAAATTTGAATTGCTCTTCTTTGCAATCATTTACAGACAGCAATTAATTATTTAAATAAATAAAGTCGACTCTAAAACCTAACCCTCGTCATTAATTGAAAACTGAGCATTTTTCATAATTCTAACAAACCGAATCTTCACTCTTAACTTCAATATAACTGGCTTTCCCAAAACTTCCATAAGCGGCTTTATTCTTAAAGGTGTATTTCGATTCAAACTGCTTATTTTCCGATTTATTTTTAAATTCATTTTGGCTCTCAAATACACCAAACTTTCGAATTTTCTTATTTGGAAAAGACAAAAAGTGCCGTAATCATCGATTCTCTGATAAAGGCAGAAAATATTGCAAAAAAAAGCAATCAAAAACAGCATTTTGAACCGAATTTTCCGAAGCAGGAGGTCTGCGAACGAAACAAAGGGTCCTACTGAGTAGGTTATTGTTTATAAATCAAATTCTAGTTAAATTAGCGTAAAAAGACATCTCACGGCACCTCGTACGTCTCTTCAATAACCCCCTCAGCAAGTTTCATGTTTCTACCTTAAAAAATGCGTCTGAAATTGTATATGAAAATTTCGAACTGATGAAGATGAAAAAACTTTTTCTCGAATACACCCTTCAATACTGAATTCTTTTAACTGATTTTGGAAGTAACTATAAAAAAGAAAAAATACAAGAAATATTCTATAAAATCTATTAGAAACTCCATCTCTCTGAAAATCCCAATTTATTTAATACTCCCATTAAATTTTTATATTTTCCCACAGCTCATATAAAACAGATACTCTTTTTTAATCTCTTCGATGGTACAAATAAGAGGAGAGTTGAGGTGTTCTGCTTCTGTTAGGCGTAAGAGAAAAACCTCGCAGGCGCCTTGATCGAATTCATAATTCATGGTTTTTGGAAGTGATTAAAACTTGAGAGGAACGGGGGGATAAAAAACCATAAGGCGCTGCGTTCTGATTAGTTATTGGTTGGCCGCGGGGGAGAGAGCATTACCCCCCCCCCCTTTTCCCCTTTTCTTACCTGGAGTGCTTTTTCGTGTTCGATGCAAATTCTCCTGTTCTTTTTTTTAAAAGATGGTATTGTATACAATGATTGTTTGATAGTTAAATATTTTTGAAGGAGAAATTTATAGTGCGCTGATAGTTAAAACCGTGAAAATTATTTTTTTATAAAATTTTATCAAAAGTATGCTTTTGGGAAGGTTTGACCGAAAAAAAACTGTAACTTCGTTATGGTCTACTTCATCAACTACTCCGCTCAACAAGCGCAACGTTTTAACACATTTACAAATTCATTTTTAAACGGAAATATATAAAATTAGAATGCCTGACAATGGAAGCGATTTCGAATGGAACTTAATTTTTCATTTTATGATAGTTAAATTGTATGTCCAGTTCTAAGTTATTTCGATCACGTGATCACTCGTTTTTCAACTGCTTTTCGACCGGTTTTTCTGCTTTCGCCTGGAAAAGTGCTCAAAAACTTGAACTTTGAAGGCTTGTTGTAAAATATCTATTGCTTTTTTTTTTTTTTTTTTTTTTTTTTTTAAACAGAAAATTGAGTGCAATTAGACAGTTTCTGAATAACAACCCCTGCTATTTTCATGCATTTCCGAACAAAAATAAATTAAAGCATGTGTCACAAAGTTGATCTTTTTAATTTAGGAGCACCAGTAAGGGGTTTCTCCAACAAGCGCGAAACGTTTTGACGCATTCAAAAACTCTCTTTTCAACGGAAAGATATAAAATTATAAGACCTCTGACTTTGGTAGCGACTTCGAGTCGAAATTAGTTTTAAATTCCATTACCTATCGAGTTATGAGAGATTTCGATCACGTGATTATGTTTTTTTTTTCGGGCTTTTCGGCCGGTTTTTCTGCTTTCGTCGGGAAATATAGTTAAAAAAGGCCACTTTGACGGCTTGTTCTAAAAAACCTATTGTGTCTGAAAAAAAGTAGTTCAATTTGGTAGTTTTTGAAAAACACCTGCTAATTTCATGCATTTCCGAACAAAAATAAATTAAAGCATATGTCACGATGTCGCTCTTTTTCATTTAAGAACACACTTAAGAGGCTGCTTCAATCAAATAAAAAGGCCAGTTCGCTTATACTAATGCTATGGTAAAAAAATATAAAGATATCTCGGTTGCATTCCAATATTTTAAATATATATATATTACAAATTTAAAATTTTTTCGCCAAAACTAACCTTTATACTATCTCAAACCATCATTCTTTTATGTAAACAGAATTCTTGTCCAGCTACGAGATTATTTTCCACAAACGATAAATTTATTTTTAAAAAAATATTATTTAACCAATTTATAATTGACTCAGAATTTTAAATATCTTAGGCAGACGATTTTTATAAATGATTATTTTTAAGAGAAAAAGAAAAGAAATGAATTTATTAATATGCACAGATCAAAGGTTGACGTAGGAAAAATAAATAAATAGATAAAATAAAATAATGATGGTTTGAGGTTACAGAATGTTCCAGAACTTTCTTTTTAGTTTAAAAAGGTGGAAGTCTCGAGATGAAAAAGAAGATTTCTTGGGTTGCTTCTTCGATGAGGACAGCTCGCTGAAATAATGATGGAATTTTTGCAAAAGGAGCTTTTCCTTCCTCATTATTACGAATTTAATCAATGAATTTACAGCAGCCCATGACTAATTATTGGATCTTCTACATTTATTTATTTATTTTGTTTTTTCCCTCGCTTGCCATGACTGTGTGTTTCTTTTTAACCAGAGGAAATAATTCGAGTTCTCCTTAAATCGTCACATATATATATATATTTTATTGGATAGTTGAGGTTGATTTGTATGCAAACAGCTGTTTGCTTTTTAGATTTTGTCTGCAGACATTTCTGATGCGGAACTTTCATTTTAGGAACCGGTTTATTTTTCTCGAAATGATGATATTTAACCCGAGTTAAGTCAGGATAAAACATCCTGCATATTAATAACTCAATAAATGTTTTGCGATCCCACGGTTTATGGCGTTCGAATTTTGAAACACTCTGCATCTTTCATAATAAAAATAAACACAAAATTTCACAGTAGCAGCGATTTCAAATCAAGTACGTGTTTTTCAATAAACAAATCTTTATGAAAAAGAAAAAATGCTTTATAAAAAGACGTATAATTTTGCCATTGTGAACAACCACAATAAATATCTAAGTAAATATGACCACTCTTCTATATAAACAACCAATTTTAGACAATACGGTCGATTTAGAAAATAGAGAGTTTTTAGACAATAGGTCGATTGTCAAAATCTTAAGGGTTAATTCGAAAAAATGATTTTCCACCTTCAACAGCTCGAAATTTTCAGACACAATTTTGGACATATTTTTAAAAATAGAAACATGAAACTTGATGAGGGGACTTTTGAAGTGACGTACAAGGTGCTGTGTGATGTAATTTTGCGCTGAATTAATTAGAATTTGATTTATAAGCAATTATTTTCTCAGCGTGAAACTTTTTTTCGTTCGCAGGCATCCCGCTTCGGAAAATTGGGTCCAAAACGCCGTTTTTGACAGCATTTTTTGCAACTTTTTTCTGCATTTATCAAGGAATTGACCATCACGGCACCTTGTATAGTTTCTAAATAAGAGAATTCGAAAGTTTGGTGCATTTGAGGAAAAAAAACGAATCTAAAAATAAATCTGAAAAAAGGCAGTTTGGATCGGAATACACTCTTAAACAGCAAAAAATAGACTAACTTTAAACCAATAGTTTAAAAAAAAATAGAAAATTATCGATTTTTTTTCTCTTAAGTAAAAAAATTAAATTAAATTGTCAGGTTAACATAAAATATCCAAAAAGTATTCACTCGTGTATACTACGAGCGCGTGTATAACCACACCCCCGTACTTTACAAGAAAACATGGCATTTTTAAAAATCTCATATATAACGCCCATCATAAATTTGGATGAGTGAATGAATGAGTGAATGAAAGACCAAATGAATTTCAGTGAAGAGAGTCGATACAAACACTACAAGGCGAATTTACATTTTTAGGTGCGTTCGTAATTATGTAAATACGTAGCACTTATTGTTGTCGCTCAGACCGTCCGTCTGTCTGTCTGTCTGATATAACTGTCCGCATATAACAACGCAAAAACTACCCAACCGAATCGTTTGAAATTTAAAATACATAATTATTACATAATTTTGTCGAGTCATTTCAAATTTCATGAAAATCGGATGGATAGATCAATTACAGGGACAATCAAAAGGATTCCGTTTCATTACGGTCAATGGGGAAAAAAGTTTCAAATGCATTTTAATGGTGTTACACTCATTTGAACATAATAGAACTGACATGGATCTATGAAATATCTACTAAAAATACATTCTGTACAATCTTTGATGCAAAGAATATTTATTATTAAATTACAGGGCCACACAAAAGTATTCCACTAAATAATGTTATACGGGGAAACATTTTTGGGACATGTTTTAATTATATTAAACTACTTCACATTTTATGAATGAGATGTACGTTAATGAAGTATAATAAAAATTACTCCCTGCATATTTACAGGAACACAAAGATTTCGACCACTATACTGTATCCAAAGTACGCTCTACTATACCAGCAAGATCTGAATATTTTAAAACTTCGTTATCGTACGAACGCACCTCATTTGCTACGTTTCACGTGCATTTTCCAACTTGTTAGACTTCGTGTAGGGGTGAAAGGGGGGGGGGTTGATCAGCCGATGACGGCAACGAGAATTGCTAATTTGCATTTAAATAATGTTACTAACTTTTTTGTATATAAAAAAAGTGCAACGAAAAGAATGAAGATGCAGAAATATTTCAGCTTCAATTAATTAGATTTCCCGAGTTTTAATGTCTTCTTTGAAAACATTTCTTGATTCATACGTTTATCGTGTGATGACATCCAGCAATAAAAGAATATTCCGTGTATAACGAGCACCTCGGAGTTTTGCCATATTTTTTTGAAAAAAAGTGACCGTTATACACGAATAAATACGGTAATAAAATATTAAAGAAATTTTAAAAAATATTAATAAAAATGTGACGTTAAAAAAAAAGGAGTTACAATAGAGATATAGTAATTTCGAACTGTGTCCATTTTTTTTTCCACAATTTTTTCATGAGAACATAAAAAAAAAGTTCCTAAGGGGTATTTCTGCCATTTTTAACTCGTAAAACAATAGCCCCAACCCCATCTTTAATCATTCGCTTTAATATCAAATTGATCTGGTTAATTACAATAAAAAACACAAAGTACAATAAAAACATGAACATGTTTTTTTTTTCTCCTTTTTATTTCACTCCATTGTGAACTGGATAATTAAGACATGATTCATCTCTAATTATTGTAAATCAGAGCCTCGCGCGGACGAGTTTTTACGTCACCAGGGCAACTTCCGAGAGAGAAAATTAATGACGATTGTTTTAGATTCGCGAAATAATAGTTTTAATAAAAAGAATACTGTCCAGTTAAACTGAAGGCATTGAGCTCACAGGCTACAAATACTAATTGCACATTAAAGCTTTATATTTTCAAGGGTTAATTCCGTTCGAAAAAAAAAATTAAGAAGGGGAAACAGCTCTCCCCTTTTCTCTTTTTTTATACTTAATCATTGAACCTCCTATACTATCAAAGACATGCTTTATCATATAAAAAATCTATATCCAAAATTCAGAGCAAATTAGATAATTCTTAATAAAAACCCATTTAGCATTTATATAATTTAAAAAGAGTTATCCACCTCTTTTATACTTAACCATTAAACTTCCAAAACTATTCAGAGATTTGAACGAAATCTGAAAATTCTGCTTGAAAAACCCATTTATATAAATTAAGGGGGGGGGGACATTAGAACCCCTGTTCCCCTTATTTATACTTATTCAATGAACACCTAATAACAGTCACGGAATCGCCTCATCAGAATGATCCTAATCTAAATTTTGAACGAAAATTAATTCTGCATGAAAATCCCATTTATATCAACTAACGGGGGGGGGGCATTAGAGCCCCTGTTCCCCCTATTTATACTTATTCAATGAACACCTAATAACAGTCACGGAATCGCCTCATCAGAATGATCCTAATCTAAATTTTGAACGAAAACTTAATTCTGCATGAAAATCCCATTTATATCAACTAACGGGGGGGGGGGGGCATTAGAACCCCTGTTCCCCCTATTTATACTTATTCAATGAACACCTAATAACAGTCACGAATCGCCTCATCAGAATGATCCTAATCTAAATTTTGAAAACTTAATTCTGCATTAAAATCCCATTTATATCAACTAACGGGGGGGGGCATTAGAACCCCTGTTCCCCCTATTTATACTTATTCAATGAACAACTAATAACAGTCACTGAATCGCCTCATCAGAATGATCCTAATCTAAATTTTGAACGAAAACTTAATTCTGCATGAAAATCCCATTTATATCAACTAACGGGGGGGGGGGGGCATTAGAACCCCTGTTCCCCCTATTTATACTTATTCAATGAACACCTAATAACAGTCACGGAATCGCCTCATCAGAATGATCCTAATCTAAATTTTGAAAACTTAATTCTGCATGAAAATCCCATTTATATCAACTAACGGGGGGGGGGGGACGCATTAGAACCCCTGTTCCCCCTATTTATACTTAATCAATGAACACCTAATAACAGTCACGGAATCGCCTCATCAGAATGATCCTAATCTAAATTTTGAAAACTTAATTCTGCATGAAAATCCCATCTATATCAACTAACGGGGGGCATGAGCCCCCCGTTCCCCCTCTTATACATATCGAATGAACTCCAAAAACTAATCAGGGAAGCGCCTTGTCAGGATATACCTACATACAAAATTTCAAGTGGATCGGATATTTTTATCATGAGTTATCGCGTTACGTACATACATACAGAACGGACGGGCACATAAGCTCTCAGGCTATGATAGCCTGTGAGCTAAAAAGGAATCAAGAAAAATGAGAATACCTCGGGGTAAATATTGTTTAATAAGAGCTTTTGCGCTTAAAAACAAACGAATAATTACCGCTAATTTGTTGTTTTGTGAAACAAGATTTTTTTTTTTTTTTTTTTTTTTTCAATGTGATATTGCATTTTTTATGCTTATCGGTATCTGTTTTTTCTTTTATTTCATTTTTTAGATGTGTATTACTATTTTTTATTAATGAAAAAAAGAAATAAACGCGGATTTGAGGTTATAATTTTTTTTTTCCAGATTATAATAGTTCGTATGATATTGCTATTAAGTAATTAAAAAAAGTGTTTTGTTTTCCAGGTTTTATAATTGATCATGGCAAAACAAGTCAAAATTAAATTTCTTTTATCCTAAACTTAAAGAAATTTGTACGTACATAAATGGGTAAGAGGTATTTTTAAAAAATTCTAGAAAACTAAACACACTCTTATCGATTTGTGTATTTATTTATGTTTTTTTTCCGTTTTTTTAGATGTGTGTTAATTAAGTTTATTAATAAAACAAGTAAGAAAAATCATGCGTTAAACATAGATTATGAAGCACTTTCCAACACTTAATGAAATCTTTAACAAAACTTTGTTATTTAGGGAAATAATAGTGTATAGCCAAATATACCCAAATATGTATTCCAGTACATTAGAACATCCCTGTATTTCATATGTCAGTTCATATAATGGGAAAATTTAGCTTAGCAAGAAAATACCCAGTAGCTTGAAATTTCTTTTTCAGCAATTCATACTATTAGATGGAAACATACTTGAATACTTTTGTTCAGCCCTGTAGTTTACATTATACCTTTATTACACGTCAGCATTAGGCTAAAAGTTATTGTAAACTAAAACACTTTTAAAACAGCTGAAATCACATTCTCATAAATCATCATTCATAGGCGTCCATGTACCGAATTCTTTGCGTGGACCTGTATATCCTTTTATCTATATTCTGCAAACATTTCTCAGTAAATTGAATGCAGCTCAGCGTAAAAATGCATAGCTTATTTAAGAACCACGTTTAAATAATTTACGCTCATATTCAGTAACGTTGGTGAGCTCTTTTGGGTAGCCCTGTATATGAACTATAACATTTATACACACCATATAATGTGCATATATTTAGCGAAATATAAACGCGAATATCATAATTAAAATGCATTTCATCCCTCCATCAGCCATCATCGGACACATATACGGTACTTCGGAAAGAATATACTATTTGAAATCTTTTGTATGGCCCTGTAAATGTTATGTACTTCATATTATGCAAGACAGTAGCGTATAATTTATATTAAGCTTCAGTGACATATATCAATTTTATTATACATGAAACAGCTTAATATATTTAAAATATGCCACACACAATTCCCCCTTTTACTATTATCTAATGGAATTCTTTTGTGTGGCCCTGTAAATGAATAATAGCTATATTTTCACCTTATATTTTATAGAATGCATATTTTAATATGTTTGACAGGGTATAACATTTTTAAAATTCCTTTGAAGCGATTTTTCCCCATAGGCCGTTATGTAATAGTAAACTTTTGATTCGCCCTGTAGATAAACTAATCATGGTGGAAACTTCATTTTCGATAGGACTTGTGCTAGGTTAAACGTCAATAACGTCCTAAAATTTCATGGCGATCCGAGTATATTAACGATTTTTCCCCATAGGCCGTAATGTAATGGGAAACTTTTGATTCTCTCTGTAGATAAACTAATCATGGTAGATACTTCATTTTCAATAGGGTTCGTGCTAGGGTAAACCTCAATAACGTATAAAAATTTCATAGCAATCCGAGTATATTTACGGGAGTTAGAGCGCGGACAGACGGACAGACGGCCATCCGGCCAGACGGACAGACGGCCAGACAAACCGAATGCATAAGCACTTTTCAACTTTGTTGGAAAGTGCTAAAAAGAAAGGAACTTGGATTTGCAGTTATATTTTATTCTTATTTTTTATTTATTATTATTTTTTTTTTTTTAGATTATAATATTTTGTAGTATTTTCCAACTAAGTAATTAAGGGTGTATTCGAAAAAACGCTCTTCCACCTTCAACAGCTCGAAATATTCACATACAATTTCAGACACATTTTTTAAAAGTAGAAACATGAAATTTGCTGAGGGGATTTTTGAAGGGACGTATGATATCTTTTTACGCTCAATTCTTTAGAATTTGATTTATAAGCAATTACCTTATCAGTATGAACCTTTTTTTCGTTCCCATATCTCCCGCTTCGGAAAAATCGGCTCGAAATGCCGTTTTTGACAGCTTTTTTTTTTTTTTTTTTTACAATATTTTCTGCATTTATCGAAGAACCGACAATCACGGCATCTTGTGTCCTTTCCAAATAAGAGATTTTGAAAGTTTGGTGCATTTGAGATCAAAAATGAATTAAAAAATAAATCGGAAAATAAGCAGTTTGAATCGAAATACACCCTTAAGTGTGTTCTTAAATAAAAAAAATATAACTTTGTGACATAAGTTTTAATTCATTTTTGTTCGGAAATACATGAAACTAGCAGGTGTTGCTGTTCAGAAACTATCAAATCGCACTCAATTTTCTGTTTTTGTGCAAATGCAATAGATATTTTAGAACAAGTCGTCAAAAATGATGTTTTGAACCGCATTTTCCGTCGAAAGCAGAAAAATCAGTCAACGAAAGGTAGAAAATCGCGTGGTCACGTGATCAAAATAGTTTATAACTCGGTAGGTAATATAATTATCATAAAATGGAAAATTGAGTTCGATTCAAAAGTGCTTACACAGTCAGACTATCCAATTTTAGATCTTTCCGTTAAAAAATGATCTTGTTAATGTGTCAAAACATTTTGCACTTATTCAGCAAAGCAGTTGAAAACACCCTTTAAAAAAAGTTTTTGTTTTTGTTGTTAAGTTTTGGTTTTGTGATTGTTTGTTGTAAAACAAGGCAATATTAAATTTCTTTTATCTTAAACTTAAGGAAATGTGTACAGACATAAATGGATAGGTGGGATTTTTATAATTTTCAAGAAAATTAAAAGGACCTTTATCGAGTCGTGTATTTATTTTTGCTATGTTTTGTTTTTGGATGTATATTATTAATTTTTATGGTACTTTTAGGTTATCCCGTCGACCAAAAAATTATCGCCAAACTATAAGATTAAATGCCAGTAATGGACGATCGTGAATGTGACATTCGATGACACTAAACGCGATTCACGTGTTTAAACTGTCATTAAGTGATTTTTATTTCGACTTTTTATTTGTATTTTTATTAATATTCTACTAATTATTTGATTTTTCGTTATTTAAAATAAAAATTATGTCAACATGTATAATTTGGCTATTAGTTTGGCGATTAGTATAATTCGGCTAAATTGGTCGAGGGGATAACCTAGAAGTACCATTTTTATTAATGAAAAAATAAAGAAATGCGAATTTTAGGTTATATTTTTTATTTTTGCTTCTAGATTATAATATTTCGTATAATATTGCTTAGGGATGGGACGAATAGTGATTTGGCCGAATAGCCGAATACCGAATATTCGGCCAAATTTTAGGCCGAATAGTAAAAGTTTTTTTCCAATAAAGAAAATAAATTTTGATTACATATAATTTAAAAAATAAGAGCTCATTAATAATTATAACTCTTAAATGTGCTTTTAAATGTATTTTTGAATTTAAAACACTTATTTTAACACAAAAAAATTAGGAAATTGCACTATATTCTTTTATCTTAATGTAAATCAAATTGATTTTCAGTAAGTCAGAATGGTAAGATATTTCCATTAAAATATGAAGAATGTACTTCACTTTTACTATCAAATGATACTTTTATCCTTTCTTCTATCCAAAATTAATAATATTCTTAATCTCTATCTCTCGGAACTCACAAGGAGATATTTTCTGAAATAACGAAGTAAATTTAATCATTTAGAGTTTGTGTCCCTAATAATAACCAAATTCGTAAGAATGAGATTGCTCTGAAATCAGTTGCCAAGCTTTACTTTACAAATTCTGTTATAGCTAAAGGTTATGCTTAAAGTAGAATGCATATGGTAACAAAATCTTTGATTTTTGAATTGGCACGTACTATATCGTATCACGGCACGTATACATCAATATTCCACTTATTCAACAAGCATTAAAAGGATAAACAGAAATTGACAACAACATGAATGAAGAAATATGTAAATAAGTAGCAATTTGGATTAGAGAAAAAAAATGCAAGAAATGAAATTCTTTAAATCTTAAATTTATTTGCCAAAATATCTTTCACTATTTGGCGAGATTTTAGCAATATTCGGCCAGATATCTCTAAATATTCGGCTACAGGTATTCGGCCGAAGTATTCGGTCAACAAGCCTTCAATATTCGGCCAACCGAATATTCGGCAAAAGGGCCGAATAGGCCGAATACCGAATAGTGGCCGAATATTCGTCACTGAGTAATTTAAAAACAAGTTTTTGCTTTGCAGGCATTGTGACTGTTTGTTATAAATGGCAAAATCAAATTTGTTTCATCCTAAACTTAAAGAAACGTGCAAACACACTCAAAGAAGTGTGCGTGCATAAATGTTTTGTAATTTTTTTCGAAAATTTAAATTGCTCTTCTTTGCAGTCATTTACAGAGAGCAATTAAGTATTTTAAAAATAAAGTCGACCCTAAAACCTAACCTTCGTCATTAATTGAAAACTGAGCATTTTTCATAATTCTAACAAACCGAATCTTCACTCTTAACTTCATTCTACCTGGCTTTCCCAAAACCTCCATACCCGGCTTTATTCTTAAATACAGAATTCTTTTAACTGATTTCTTTTAACTGAGTAACTATAAAAAAGAAAAAATACAAGAAATATTCTATAAAATCTATTAGAAACTCCATCTCTCTGAAAATCCCAATTTATTTAATACTCCCATTAAATTTTTATATTTTCCTACAGCTCATATAAAACAGATACTCTTTTTTAATCTCTTCGATGATACAAATAAGAGGAGAGTTGAGGTGTTCTGCTTCTGTTAGGCGTAAGAGAAAAACCTCGCAGGCGCCTTGATCGAATTCATAATTCATGGTTTTTGGCGGTGATTAAAACTTGAGGGGAACGGGGGGATAAAAAAACATAAGGCGCTGCGTTCTGATTGGTTATTGGTTGGCCGCGGGGAAGAAAGCATTACTCCCCCCCCCCCCCCTCTTTTCCTCTTTTCTTACCTGAAGTGATTTTTCGTGTTCGATGAAAATTCTCCTGTTCTTTTTTTTTTAAATATGATATCGTATAAAATGATTGCTTGATAGTTAAATATTTTTGGAGGAGAAATTTATAGTGCGTTGATAGTTAAAATCGTAAAAATTATTCTTTTATAAAGTTTTATCATAAGTATGTTTCTGGGAAAGTTTGACCAAAAAAAAATAGCTTCGTTAAGAGTGTATTTCGATTCAAACTGCTTATTTTCCGATTTATTTTTGAATTCATTTTTGCACTCAAATACACCCAACTTCCAAAATCTCTTATTTGAAAAGTACACAAGGTGCCGCGATGGTCGATTCTTTGATAAATGCAGAAAATATTGCAAAAAAAAGCAATCAAAAACGGCATTTCGAACCGATTTTTCCCAAGCGGGAGATCTGGGAACGAAAGAAAAGGGTCATACTGATAAGGTAATTGTTTATAACCCAAATCTAATGAATTGAACGTAAAAAGACATCACACGGCACCTCATACGTCCTTTCAAGAATCCCCTCAGCAAGTTTCATGTTTCTACTTTTTAAAATGTGCCTGAAATTGTATCTGAAAATTTCGAGCTGTTGAAAGTGGAAGAGCGTTTTTTCGAATACACCCTTTTAAGGGCTACTTCGTCAAGTGCTTCTCTCGACAAGCGCAAAACATTTTGACACATTTACAAAACTCATCTTTCAACGGAAATATATAAAATTAGAAAGCCTGACAAAGGAAGCGATTTCGAATCGAGCTTGATTTTTCATTTTATGATAATTAAATTATATGTCCAGTTCTTAATTATTTCGATCATGGGATCACTCGTTTTTCTCCTCCTTTTCGATCGGTTTTTCTGTTTTCGTCGGGAAATGCAGTTCAAAAACATTAACTTTGAAGGCTTTTTGTAAAATTGCTTAAAAAACAGAAAAATGAGTGCAATTAGACAGTTTCTGAATAACAACACCTGCTATTTTCATGCATTTCCGAACAAAAGTAAATTAAAGCATATGTCACAAAGTTGCCCTTTTTGATTTAGGTACATCCGTAAGGCTGTTCTCAACTGCTTCGCTTAACAAGCGCAAAAGTTTTGACACGTTCACAATCTCACTTTTCAACGGAAATATATAAAATTATAAGACCTGACTTTGGTAGCGACTTCGAGTCGAGTTTTAAATTCCATTAACTATCGAGTTATGAGCGATTTCGATCACGTGATCACGCCTTTTTCTCGAGTCCACTTTCGTCGGGAAATGCGGTTCAAAAAGCCAACTTTGACGGCTTGTTCTGAAAAAAATATTGTGTCTTCAAAAAAAAAAAAAAACTGAGTGCGATTTGATAGTTTCTGAATAATAACATGTCAGTTTCATGCATTTCCGAGCAAAGAGAAGTTAAGGGTGTATTCGAAAAAATGATTTTCCACCTTCAACAGCTCGAAATTTCCAGATACAATTTCAGACACATTTTTATAAGTAGAAACATGAAACTTGCTGGGGTGATTTTTGAAGTGATGTAGAAGATGCCGTGTGAGATAATTTTTCGCTGAGTTAATTAGAATTTGATTTATAAGCAATTATTTTCTCAGGGTGCTCTTTTTTTCGTTCGCAGACCTCCCGCTCCGGAAAATTTTGTCCAAAACGCCGTTTTTGACAGCATTTTTTTGCAATATTTTCTGCATTTATCAAAAAATCGACATTTACGGCACCTTGTGCAGTTTCTAAATAAGAGAATTTGAAAGTTTGGTGCATTTGAGAGAAAAAGTGAATCTAAAAATAAATCGGAAAAAAGGCACTTTGGATCGAAATACACCCTTAAAACTTATGTCACGATGTCGCTCTTTTTGATTTAAGAACACCCTTAAGGGGCCGCTTCACTCAAATGAAAAGACCCGTTCGCTAATGCTAATCCTATGGAAAAAATTTATAAAGATATCTCGGCTGCATTTTAATATTTTTAAATGATTCTTTTTGCATTGGATAGCTGAGATTGATCTCAATGCAGGCCGTTTTTTACTTTTTCGATTTTGTTTGCAGATATTTTTTATGAGGGTGATTTCGCTTTCTAAACCGGTTTTGAAAATGAAAGCATTCTGAATGAAAGAGGCTCCCTCAGTCAAATGAAAAGACCCGTTCCCTAATGCTAATCCTATGGAAAAAATTATAAAAATATTCTTTTAAATACACTGTAAAAAAAATTTCCGTTAAATAACGGAAATAGTTCTGGTAATCTAGACGCCAGTACTATTTCCGTAATTTAACGGAAAAAAATTTTCGTTTTTTCCAGCAATATTTCCGTTTTTTTACAAAATGTTTCCGTTTTCATATTTTTTTTATATAAAAATTTTCGCTTGAAAGCCAAAAAAAGAATTTTCAAGGACAAACTGGCTTATTTATTCTTTAGACAAGGACACATCAGATTAGAACACATACATTTAATTTAAACAACTTTGAATAAATGTCACTTACCCTCGATGGGGATCGTACCAAGCACCTGTCCCATGGCAGCTTGTAGTAGTGTAATACCATTACGCCATAGTTAAGCATACAGTGCTTGCAAATATCTTTACTTATTTCGAATGATTTTATAAAGCAAAGGCCTTATGTTGAACGCGGCATTAATTTTTATTGAGAATTATTTTCTATACGAGTGTATAGTTCTAAATGTTTAACAGATTTTATTTCCATAATTTCGAATATTTAGTTTTTAATTTCAGTTCCATACAAAATAAATTTTAGACTTTAAAATATTACATGTATTAAGAGTTGAATCCATGAAAAAGTTTTTTCATTTTAAGGAGATTTTTAAAAGTTTATTGTAATATTATTCATATTTATTTAAATATTTATTTTTGAAAGGATATTCTTAAAGTAATATTAAAATATATTGAAATTAAAATTATTTTATTATTATTTTATTATTACTTTTATTAAAATATATTAAATTTAAAAGTCGAACGTTTTTCCACTATCCTACGCATATTTTAAAAAATAGTCTATAAATGTGGTAAACATTATTTAAAAATGATAATGGAAATAAACTAACTGAAAATAAACTAACTAACTAATCTCAAACTTAAAAGAGATTAATAAAATTTTATAATTTTTATTATTTT